>ML418345.1:0-128705 GCA_005239525.1 Nicotiana knightiana | reverse complement strand
TCTAAGGACTTAGTGGTAGGACTTCCTAACATTAAGTTCAAGGAAGACAAAGTTTGTGAGGCATGTGCCAGGGGGAAGCAGGTAAGGTCCTCTTTCAAAAGTAAGAAAATGGTCAGTACCACTAGGACTTTGGAACTGGTTCATATGGATCTATGCGGTCCTATGAGAACTTTAAGTAGAGGTAGTAAGAGATATGTGATGGTGCTAGTTGATGATTTTTTCAAGGTTCACTTGGACCCTATTCCTGTCATCTAAGGATGAAGCATTTGATATGTTCACCTCATTTGTTAAGAAAGCTCAAAATCAATTGGGGCATCAACTGGCATCAATAAGATCTGACCATGATACTGAGTTTGAGAATAGCAAGTTTGTTGAGTTTTGTGATGAACATGGTGTCAATCACAATATTTCTGCTCCTAGAACCCCACAGCAAAATGGGGTTGTTGGAAGGAAAAATAGAACTCTTGAATACATGTCTAAAACCATGCTTCTATCAAGCAAACTACCTCACAGCTTCTGGGCAGAATCAATTAACTCTGCATTCTACATTATTAATAGATGCATGACCAGACCTCTGGTAGAGAAAACTCCCTATGAATTACTTAAAGGGAGAGAGCCCAACATATCCCATTTTAGGGATTTTGGATGCAAGTGTTATGTGCATAATAATGGCAAAGATTCTCTAGGAAAATTTGATCCCAGAAGTGATGAGGGAGTGTTCTTGGGATATTCAACACATAGCAAAGCTTATAAAATATACAATAAAAGAACTATGTGTGTAAAAGAAAGTGTACATATTGTCTTTAATGAAACTAACACTTTATCTGAGAGACAGGAACCAGAATATGAGGAGCTTGGACTGGTGAGGAGAAATGACCACATTGAAGAACCTATGGAAGATGGAACAGGTGATGGACCAGGTTCAACAACCCCACGCAACTCGACAGGGGGAATTCTACATGAAAATAATGGCTCTGATCCTATTCCACAACTACAAGACAACATGGAACAATCCAGAAGTGAACAATTGGTACTCAAACCACACAGATATCAAGTTCTCACCCTCTTGAGAACATCATAACAGACTTGAGATCTGGAATCAAAACTAGATCCTCCTTGAAAAATATGTGTGCGTTTGATGCATTTCTATCCTTGATTGAACCAAAGAACATTTCTGAAGCCCTGCAAGATTCTGATTGGGTAACATCCATGCAAGAAGAATTGAATCAATTTGAGACGAGTCAAGTATGGAACTTGGTACCCAGGCCACTAGACAAATCAGTAATTGGCACCAAGTGGGTCTTCAGGAACAAGCTCGATGAGGATGGAACTGTTACAGGAAATAAGGCTAGACTGGTTGTTCAAGGATACAACCAAGAAGAGGGAATTGACTATGATGAGACCTTTGCACTTGTGGCAAGATTGGAGGCAATCAGACTTCTTATAGCATTTTCTGCACACATGGAGTTCACTCTTCATCAGATGGATGTAAAGAGTGCCTGTCTTAATATTTGAAGGAAGATGTATTTGTAAAATAGCCTCCTAGTTTTGAAAGCAAAGAGTCACCTAATCATGTATATAAACTTGACAAGGCTCTCTATGGTCTCAAGCAAGCACCTAGAGCTTGGTACGAGAGATTGTCAAAACTCCTGCTGGAACATGGGTACAAACGAGGCAAGATAGACAGTACTTTGTTCCTAAAGGAAAAGGGAAAAGATATTCTAATTGTGCAAATATATGTTGATGATATCATATTTTGGGAAACTACTACTAAGCTTAGCAAGGAATTTGCTATATTAATGGGGAGTGAGTTTGAAATGAGTATGATGGGTGAGCTAACCTTCTTCTTAGGTTTGAAAATCAAACAATCTCCACATGGCACAATGATACATCAATAGAAGTATGTGAAAGAACTCCTCAAGAAATTCAAAATTGAGGATTCAAAGGAGATAGATGCCCCAATAGCCACAGCTACAAAATTGTTGTGGATGAACCTGGTTCATCCGTTGATCATAAGACATACAGAGGGATGATCGAGACTCTACTCTATCTTACTGCAAGTAGACCTGATATTGTGTTCAGTTTGGGACTATGTGCTAGGTTTCAAGCCAATCCAAAGGATTCCCACCTCGCTGCAGTAAAAAGAATTTAAGATATCTGAAGGGCACCACTGATCTGTGCCTTTGGTATCCTAAAGGTAGTAATTTTGACCTGGTAGGATATGTTGATGCTGATTATGCATGTTTCCTGGTTGACAGGAAAAGTACTTCAGGCATGGCTCATTTTTTAGGCTCCTGCCTTGTCTCTTGAGCTACCAAGAAACAAAATCCAGTAGCCTTGTCTACTACTGAGGCTGAATATGTGGTTGCAGCCTCTTGTTGTGCCCAGTTTCTATAGACCAAGCAACAACTCCTGGACTTTGGTACAGATGTAGGATGCATTTCTATTTACTGTGATAACACTAGTGCAATTAGTATGACTAGGAACCCGGTTCATCACAAGATAACTAATCACATAGATGTTAGGCACCATTTCCTGAGGGATAACTATGAAAAGGGAATGATCTCAATCGAATTATGTGCTACTGATCGTCAAATTGCTGATATATTTACCAAAGCATTAAGTATGGAGAATTATGAGAGAAACAGGCTTGAATTAGGGATGATTAAGATCACCTAATCAGATTAATCATTGCTCAGTACTATGTCTTTATTGCCATACTCTTCTGCCATGTATTAATATGATTCCCTAGTTACTAATGATGTTTCTCTATCTTTTTGAATTGAGGCAAAATAAAGATTTTTAACAGGATGAAATTGGTTCATCCATGATGGCTTACATGACTGACAAGGTACGTTCTCATCTCCATACATGTATTAATTCAAGTACAGTCATACATGATCAGGACTCTATCCATTTATGGTTCAAATTAATATTCTCATACTTACCCAAATAATGAACCAGTTCCAAGAAGTCTCGTCTCAATTAATTGAGCCTAGTTTTAGAGGGAAAGTAACTATCTAATCAATCCAATCGCTGACAGTCCTTAATCGATTAGTATCCTACTTGGGTTAATACACTTTTGTTGTAATCTCCCCATCCACAAGTTATAAATAGGACATCATTACCCATTGTGTATAAAGCAACAGTCGAACCTTGTTCAACTTACTCAACTCAAAATCCCTACTGCCCTTTATTTTCTTCTCTCTCTAACAAAATTAAAATCATGTCGTCTCATCCACCTGCTTCTTCTGACTCATCCCCAAACAGAGATTATGATGGGGGAAACTATAAATCCAACTCAAACTCACCCTCTGTTTATAGTTCCGAGTATCCTGAAAAATCATCAACCCCAGAACAGTCTACAATTCCTGAACCCACACCAAACCCTACCCCAGCCCCCAAAGCCCGTCGTATTAAGGTTCTTGCATGTAAATCTGTGGCTTCTGGTTCAAGAGCAAAATTCTTGGAAGAATTTTTACGTGTTGAAGAAGGATCTAAACCAAAATCATCCAATGATTCATTCAAATCAGCCAGTGAAGATGAAACACCTAGTTCATCCAGTGCTAAGAAAGGTAATACTGAAGTTACCTCTGATTTATATTTTGCTGAAAATCGATTTGTGTTGGTGGGGTCTGTGGTGGATGTGGAAATGCCAAGAAGGCAAAGAAAATTTGGGAAAGAGAAAAATTTTGAGAACTAGGGAGAAGTAGATGTGAGGGGATCCAGGGAGGATGGTACCACACTTGCAATTTGTGGCCCCATTCTCGAAAATCTTGAAGAAGAAGTCATGGTTTTAGGGGGAACTACTGAAGTTGAGGAAGCTGATGCTGGGTTGGAGAAGTTAATGAAGGAAATAGATGAACATGTTTCTTCTGGGGAAGAAACTTTGGCTGAATGACTGAAGAAGCTGGGGGACTCATACAACCCCAACAAGAGAAGAACTCCAAAGTCCAAAAAGTCTAAAGCATCAGTTCCTTCAAAGAAAAGGAAGACTGATTCTGTTAGTGTACCTGTTCCTAGGGTACTTGCTACAAGAAATACTATACGAGAAGAGGAGGAGAAGTTGGAAAAAGCTCTGCAAGAGAGCAAAAGAAAGAAGGCAGAGAAGGGGAAAGCAAAGGTAGGGGAGTCTTTTGAAGCTATAGTTGACGATGAAGAGTGGTTGGACCTGGACCAACAAGAAGAGGAGGCTTCTCCAGTGGTTATGAAAACTCCCAAGCCCAAAAAGGCTAAGACTTATTCAAAGAAGTCAACTATTGTGTCCATCACCACTGGGAGTACTGCTTCGAGGACAAGGTCTAAGATAAAGAAAGTACAGATTGTTGAAAGGGACGATGATCCATAATTGAGTGGAGAGGAAGAGAAGGAGGTTGGAAAACTATCTACTGACAGAGTTGCCATGTTTGGCAAGAGAAAAATCTTGAAGGGAAAATTGTTGAAGGATTTGGAGGAGCCTAGAATGAGGAATTTACTGGATTTTCTGGCAGCGCAGGGCTGGAAGGACACGGTCCTTCGCATAGAAGGCAGGCTGGTAAAAAATGAAGTTATGGAGTTCATGGGGAATACCACAGTCATTGGAGGCAGGGTCACCTCATTGGTCAAGGGAGTTGAAGTCTCCTTTGATGCTCAAGAACTGGGAGTCATTCTGGACATTCCATCTGAGGGTTATGAAGACAACACGAGGCAGAGATGGCCTTGTTTAGATGGAATGGCCTCAGCTCTCAATATCACCAGATTCTTCTGTGACAATGAGAAGGTGCTTGCACCCAGGGCTGTGTACAAGAGTGAGATGAAGTCTGAGCACAAACTGTTCTTTGAATTTGTGATCAAATTCTTGCTGCCCAGACAAGAACTAAGACACACTACTAACTACATGGATTTAACCCTAATGGAGTGTCTGTATAGAGGCAAGCAGATCAATTGGCCAGCTTTTATCATCCATCTCTTGGACAGAGTAGTGAATGGAACCAAAGCCCATGTGATCCCCTATGGCTTTATTCTGACTGCAGTTCTTTCTCATTTTAGAGTTCCTACAAAGAAGGTTGAGATGGCTACTGCTAAGGATTTCTTTGGGAAGGACACTCTGTTGTCTTGTGATTATACTGTCAATGCCCCGGCAGATGAACCCGGTTCATCTCATAAGCAACCAGTCAACAGCAAGGTCCGTACTCTAGTGCAGGAAAGCGAGTTAAAGGATATGGAGATCCTTCAATTGAAGTCTTCCTTAGTTGAGGTGGAACCTGAGCGTGATGCTCTCAAAGTTGAGTTAGAAAAGGAGAAGGAGAAAAATAAAGGTTTTTACACCAAATGTTGTCCTTTCTACAAACCAAGAACCCAACCTCATCTGCACCCTCCCAGCCTTAGGAATGTCCAGTACTACCCCCTCCAAACCAATCAAGTGCCCAGTTCAGGACAGTGTCTAGTTTGTTTCAGTTTTTATTCTGTTTTTCTCATGTTTTGATTGTTTTGTTTTTAATCTGTTTTGGTGTTGATCATCCCTGTTAATCACTGAAAGCTTGATGTTTTGAAAAATGTCTGAATTTCTTATTTAGCTTACATTATTAGTTTCTTGTGATGATTAATCATGTTTGCACCTGCAGTTGCCTAAATTGGCCATGAGTAAGAATTAAAACTAGTAAATATCATTTTACAACTTTTTGATGATGCCAAAAGGGGGAAGATGTGTTGTGTGATATTTATAACCTAATGAACCTGGTTCTCAATGGTTAATGCTTAAAAATATACAAAGTGTTTGAAGTGTATACAGGATAAAATATAAAAAGAGAAAATTTGTTGGCCCATGTCACTGAATGGGTTTTGAAGATTGACAAATATTGACAAGTTGAACCAGGTCCATCAAAGCATACACACCTGAACGGAGCAGTTGGCATAAGAATCGTACAAGCATAGGACATATCAGTGATTGCTGAGTATCAAAGAACTAAGAGGATGTCTCCTAATACGAAAAGATTGCAAACTGATGAAGAAGATAGAAGTTGAATTCAGCTAGGACAGAAATAAAGGAAGGAAGTTGAGTTTGGTTCAAATTTTTTTACCCAAGTAGAGTTGAACTGGAATTGGAAAACAAGCTCAACAACTGACTCTATAAATACTCAAAGTATTACTGCTGAAATTCAGTGACGCACAAAGACTAAATTGAATCAAGTTCTAAAAGCAAAATTCCGAGATATTTTCAAGTAGAATTATTGTGCAAAGGCTACAGTTCAACTAGAAAAAATAGTTCCATTCGTTTATTATTGATTCTAGTTGGTTGTAGTAGGAGTTTGAACATTGTATCTTTTCACCTTTTGGAAGAAAATTGTAATAGGTACACTTTTGTTCAAGTTAGAGTTAACTTGAAGCTGGTAGAAAGTAGCTAGAGGCTAGTTACTACATAGGGGTAGAGTAAATCCTAGGATTACAAAAGAGTTTATTTTGTTAGTCTATTTCGCTCAAAGTTTTTAGTGAAGTGTTTGAGAAAATCCTACTGAGGAGTAGGTCGTGGTTTTTTCACCTTTTGAGCCAAGTGTTTTCCACGTAAAATATATGTGTCTTTACTTTACTGCTTTATTATTCCGCAAATAGTAGTAAGTAATACACCAAGAAGAACCAGGTTCTTCATATTAGACAGCACTCGAAAATTAGGTACTGCACAATTAACTTATAATATTGTGTAGTATTGACGTCTAAAACATCATCAGTTATGATGCTACATTTGCATACTATATCTATGCCTTTGTGCATTATTTATATGTTATCTCCCTTGTTGTTGATGACCTTATATGTATCATATGGTTTGGGTTGATTAATGTGAGATGTGAACATTTGAGACTTGAGCGGTTGATGAATGATCATGGGTCATAGAGCCGATTTGATATTGATAGTAAGTTGACGCATACGCCAGGCACTATTTTAGGTGAAGTTGTATTGATTGAGAGGTGATGGGTGCACCAGTCCCCATGTTGGGCCAAGTGATATTGATCTTTAACTTAGATCCAATCAATGTTTGATCTAGGACTCGCCCCTCAGGAGTCAGGTAATAACCTCTAGGTGCAGTCATACAGGTCATATATGTGCTTGGTGAGGACTTTTGTCAAATACCCATACAGTGTTGAGTGTTGTTGTTTTCTGATGATTGATGGGAAATTGTGCCTGGCACTATACATGTGTTGAGATTTCGTATACTTGATCACCTAATAGCGGTATTATTGATTGTGGCATGTATACTTGTCATGCAGCTATAGGGTTGTGTTTCTCCCATCATGCTTATTGGTAATTAATGTCTCTATTTGATGTGTTGAACTAGGAATCATAGTTAAATCGATAAAACCATGTTTAGAGGATATATGTCGAAGAATTGTGCCTAAACTGATATTCTTGAAAAGCATGCTTATTTCTTCAAGGTTGTGAAAATGTCGAACTTGATACTATTCGAGATATCTTTCCTTCTTCCATTGTTATGATGTTATTGTTGTTATTGGCTTTTGCAACTGAATATTGGACCATGTCGAGCTTGTCACTGATTTCAGCCGAAGGTTAGGCTTGTTACTTGTTAAATATATGGAGTCGGTTGTACTCATACTATACTCTGCACTTTATGTGCAGATCCAGGTGATACTGAGGGGGTGATTGGTACAGGGTGACATTGGTACCAACTTTAGAGATTTTGATGTAGCTGTTGTTTCTGTTCGCAGGAGTTGAAGTGTCATTTAATCTTAGTTCATGTTATTAATGTTCTATCTTTCATACAATACTGTATTTTGGAGATTAGACTTTGTATTTAAATTCTGTAGCGCTCACGTACTTGATGACCCCAGAGCATGGTATGGTTTTAGTTGTATTATTTCTATTGACTTCAGTTACTTATGATTATTCCGCTATTGAGACTATTTAATACTGTTATTTAAGTATGTTTCTTTTTATTGATTGTTGGCTTGCCTAGCAAGCAATTTTAGGTGTTATCACAACTCTAATGGAATTTTTGGTTTGCGATAGATTAGAACAAGGTCGAATATGCTCCAGCTCTAAAATCGCTTTACTTTTGACATCTTCACCTTAGCACGCACTAGTGTCTTCAAAAATATAATTGAATTATTGACCCTTTACTTTTAACTCCTTAATTTGGCTTATTACTTTCTTTTCAGCTTTTCATAATTCGTATCTAATTTGTTCAGTGCTAAACACATCAAGCTTTGCACTCAATTAAGCTTCCAAGTCATGAATAACGACGCCAATTTGTTTGATCTCTTGTCCTAACTCACCTCTTCCTTCGAGCCTCACACATCTCCTTTGTCGAGCTTGTTACATTAGCCAAGTTTGGCTCAATATCTCCACTTCCTGAAAAATATTTTGTTGCTCGAACTCACTCTCTTCAGCCACTTCAACCTCCTTGATTCATTATCGTGATTGTTGCACTAATTCTTTTTATTTCTACTTGAATTTCAACCTGTTGCTCGGCTATTTGCCTTACTATGTCCATAATACAGGAAACACACTCCACATCCTCGACTTCTAAGTCCCTATCAAAATCACAAACATTATTAGAATCATCATAATAAGAGCTCAGGAGAAGGATAAAATGAATTAGGACAGTCATTTCAATGGTCACCTTGGCCACCACACATGTTATAATAATTTCAAACATTGGATTTAGAAGGTGCACACAACCCCCTCCCGAAAATAATTCACAATTTTGCCACAAGTGTGGTCCTCTACAACATAGACAAGAATCTTCAAAACAAGAATAACCACTATTCAACAATTTTTGTTTAAAGATGCCATGTCAAGATAAGTAGCAAAACGTTAAACTTGTCATGACCCAAATCTCCCTCCGTAAGATGACGTGACGGCGCTTAGTCTCCAAGACAAGGTAAGCCTAAAAGTTTCAGAATAACTGAATAACAATAGAACTAAACACTAAAACCAACAACTCCGAGTATGAACAACTCCCAAAGACCCGGTAGTCACAAGTCATAAGCTCTAAGGAATTTTTCTAATTGTCTCAATACATCAGTATCAAGAAAAATAAAGAAGAACGACATAAGAGGATAGAGGGGGACTCTGAGATCTGTGGACACTGGCAGATATACCTTGATGTCTCCGTAGCAGCAGCACGTACTCTCTACTAATAGCGGGGTTGGTAGGAGGTACATGGATCTGCACACAAAACATGTGCAGAATAGTAGCATGAGTACACCACAACGGTACCTAGTAAGTGCCAAGCCTAACCTCGGTAGAGTAGTGACGAGGTCAGGTCAGGGTCCTACTGGTTTAAAAGATAAGAAAGGCAAAAGATATAATAATATTTTGAAATGACGGGGAATCTAAGCAACGAGAAGTTTCAGAAAATTACAGCACAGCAATTAGAGGTAAACAACAAGGGCGCTCGTGAGGTACCGCCTCGAAGTCCCAAAAGAAAATATGCAATACAGGGGGGATCTCCCGAGGAACCGCCTTGTAGTCCAAAAAGTAAATATGAAATACAAGGGGATCTCCCGAGGAACCACCTTGTAGTCCAAACTGTAAATATGCAATACAGGGGGCTCTCTTCAGGAATCGCTTTGTTGTCCTAAAAGTAAATATGCAATACAGGGGGATCTCCCGAGGAACCGTCTCGGAGTCCCAAAGTAAATATGCAGTAGATAACCGAAGAAACAATGGATTTACAGTAAGAAATCTTACAATTAAAGAGTTAATTCAAGTTAAAGGAGCAGGTAATTAACCTAAGCATTTTGCACATATCGCAAATAAGAGTTAAGGCACGTAGACATGCGATACTAGGCTAAACACGATCACTATATATACTAAGGCAAGTCAGTTAAGGAAGTTAAGAGAAGACAACTCAGCAAGAACCGGAATATCCAAATTTAGCCCATGTACTTACTCGTCACCTCGTGTACACGGCGCTCACATATTATAGATTGTTACAACAATGCCAACTCCTAAAGATAATTTCCCCAACACAAAGTTAGACAAGCCACTTACCTCAAATCTCGCTCAATCAGTCAAGTAGTGTGCCTTTTCCTTGACTTTCCGACTCTGAATGGTCCAAATCTAGCAAAAATCAATTACATACTATAAAAATAACTATAAGAAACTAACCTAATTAATGAAATCAAGACTTTAACAAGAAATTAGAAAATCGTCCCAAAAAAGTCGACCCGGGACCACGTCTCAAAATCGGGTAAAAGTCACAAAATATGAACACACATTCAACCATGTGTTCACCCATACTAAAGTTACTCAAATCCAACACCAAAATCTCAATCAAAACCCCAAAATTCGGTTAAATAACTTTCCAAAATTTTCCCCAAATTTCTCAACCCAAAACCTTAATTAAATAATGAAATTAACGGTAGATTAGTATAATATAACCACAAATGAGTCAAGAATCATTACCTAATTGTTTCCTCTAAAAAACCCTTGAATATTTTCCTCAATCTGAGCTCTCTAGGTCCCAAAATGAAAATGGGATAAAAACCCTCGATTTGGAAATTTAAAGTTTGCCTAGGTCTTTTCTTCTTCGCGAACACGGAATGTGCCTCGCGTTCCCGAAGCACAAGAATCAGCTGACCAAAATTCCTTCTTACACGAATGCAATCACACAGACCCGAACGCGAAGCTTTTCCTTCCTGACCCTTCGCGAACGCATGATCCACCACGCAATCGCATAGGCCAAACAGCCTGGTGACCCATCAGACCAGCTCCTCTACTCGAACGCGAGGTCCCTATCGCGAACGCATAGACCTAAGACCTTAGTGCTTCGCAAACGCGGAACCTACATCACGAATGTAAAGGCAAATATCCAGTAGCACTCAAACTCCTATACGCGTATGCGGGAGAACCTTCATGAACGCGTAAAAGAAACCAGACACCAACAATTTCTTAAGCTTCAGCTATAACACTAAGTCTAAATTGATCTGTTAACCATCTGAAACCAACCCGAGGCCCCCAAGACCTCAACCTATTATACCAACCTCTCCTAAAGAATCATACGAACTTAGTCGAGCCTTCAAATTACATCAAAAAATACTAAAACACAAATCGCGCCCCAATTCGAGCTTAATGAACTTTAGAACTTCAAACTTCTACAAACGATGCCGAAATCTTTCAAAACATGTCCGATTGAACTCAAAGTTTCCACACAAGTTACATTTGACATCACGGACCTACTCCAACTTCTGGAATCGGAATCTGACCACGATATCAAACAGGCCACTCCCGGTCAAACTTCCCAAAATTCCAACTTCCGCCATTTGAAGCCTAATTCAACTACGGACCTCCAATTCACAGTCCGAATATTCTCCTAATTCAAAAATCATCCAACGGAGCTAACGGAATCGACAAAACTCCATTATGGAGTTGTCTTCACACAATTCCAACTACGGTCAAAATCAAAGAATTTAAGCTTCCGTTTTAGGGATTGGGTGTCTCATCTCACTCCAAAACCAAAAACAAGTCCTCCCGACAAGTCACATAAGCGTAAAATGCAACAGAGGAAGCACTAAATAGGGGATCGGGACTAATATTCTCAAAACGACCAGTCGGCTCGTTCCTCCCCCTCTTAAAATAATCATTCATCCTCGAACGAGGATAGAGACATACCTGAAGTGGTGAAAATATGAGGATAACAGCTGCGCATATCATGCTCGGTCTCCCAAGTCGCCTCCTCAATCAGATGACCCCTTCACTGAACCTTCACTGAAGCGATGTTCTTCGACCTCAACTTTCGAACCTTCCTGTCCAAAATGGTTACCAACTCCTCAACATAAGATAGATCCTTGTCCAGCTAGACTAAGTTGAAGTCTAACAGATAAGAAGGATCGTCGTGATACTTCCGGAGCATGGAAACATGGAACACTAAATGAAGTGTAGAGAGACTAGGTGGTAGTGCAAGTTTGTAAGCTACCTCTCCAACCTTCTCAAGAATCTCAAAAGGCCTAATATACCTAAGGCTCAACTTTCCCTTCTTTCCGAACCTGATAACACCCTTCATGGGCGAAATCCGGAGCAAGACCCTCTCTCCAACCATGAATGCAACATCGCGAACCTTCTGATCCGCATAACTCTTCTGTCTGGATTGGGATGTATGAAGTCGATCCTGAATTAATTTAACCTTTTCCAAGGCATCCTAAACCAAGTTTATGCCCAATAGCCTAGCCTCGTTCGGCTCGAACCAACCCACTGGAGATCGGCACCGTCTACCATACAAAGCCTCACACAGTGCCATCTGAATACTCGAATCATTATTGTTGTTGTGGGAAAACTCCGCGAGTGGCAAGAACTGATCCCAAGTACCCCCAAAATCCATCACACATACACTAAGCATATCCTCTAGTATCTGAATAGTGCAAGCGGATTGTCCGTCCATTTGAGGGTGAAATGTTGTACTCAACTCCACCCCGAGTACCCAACTCACGTTGTATGGCCCTCCAGAACTGCGATGTAAAATGCGTACCTCGGTCAGAGATGATAGATATCGGTACGCCATAAGGTCTGACAATCTTGCGGATGTAAACCTGAGCCAGCTGCTCCAAAGAGTAAGTAGTAACTACAGGAATGAAATGAGTCGACTTGGTCAATCTATCCACAATCACCCAAACTGCATCAAACTTTGTTTGAGTTCGTGGGAGCCCAACAACGAAATCCATAGTGATCTGCTCCCACTTCTACTCTGGAATCTCTAACTTCTGAAGCAATCCACCTAGTTGTTGATGCTCATACTTCACCTGCTGACAATTTAGGCACCGAGCGACATACTCCACTATGTCTTTCTTCATCTTCCTCCACCAATAGTGCTGCCTCAAGTCCTGATATATCTTCACAACACCGGGATGAATGGAGTACCGTGAACTGTGAGCCTCCTAGAGAATCAGCTCAGGTAAACCATCTATATTAGGCACACATAGCCTGCCCTGCATCCGTAATACAATGTCATCTCCAATAGTGACTTGATTGGCATCACTCTGCTAAATTGTTCCCTTGAGGACAAGTAGATTGGGGTCATCATATTGACGCTCCTGATACTGTCATAAAGAGAAGATTGAGAAACCACGTAAGCCAAACTCTGCTCAGCTCAGAAACATCTAATCTGACAAACTAGTTGGCCAAGGCCAGAAAATTCAAGGCTAAAGGCCTCTCTGCTACTGGTAGATATACTAAGCTTCCCAAAAACTCTGAGTTATGACTCAAGGCATCGGGTATCACATTGGCCTTCTCGGGATGATAAGGAATGGTGATGTCATAATCCTTAAGCAGCTCGAACCATCTCTGCTGCCGCAAGTTAAGATCCTTCTATTTAAACAGATGTTGTAGACTCCGGTGATAAGTGAAAACCGTACAAGGGACACCGTACAAATTGTGCCGCCCGATCTTCAAGGCATGAACAGTAGCCGCTAACTCAAGGTCGTAGATCGGATAGTTGTTCTCATGCACCTTCAGTTGTCAAGACTTGTAGGTAATCACCTACCATCCTGCATCAACATCGTGTCGATACCAATGCGCAACGCATCACAATATACTATATAGGACCCTGAACCAGTACGCAATACCAATACTAGTGTTGTAGTCAAAGCAGTATTGAGCCTTTGAAAGCTCTCCTCACACTCCTCGGTCCACCTAAACAGAGCACCCTTCTAGGTCAATCTGGTCATAGGTGATACAATAGACGATAAACCCTTCACAAATCGATGGTAACACCCTGCCAAACTAAGAAAACTCTTGATCTCCATAGCTGAGGACAGTCTGAGCCAACTCTGCATAGCTTCAATCTTCTTCAGATATACCTTGATCCCCTCACTCGACACTACATGCCCCAAAAATGCTACTGATTCTATCCATAACTCACACTTTGAGAATTTTGCATATAACGTCTTCTCCCTCGAAGTCTGGAGCACAGTCCTCGGGTGCTGATCATGATCCTCCCGATTCTGGGAGTACACCAGAATGTCGTCAATAAACACAATGATGAAAGATACAATATAGGGTTGAAATACAATGTTCATAAAGTGCATGAACATTGTTGGGGCGCTGGTCAGCCCAAAATACATCACAAGGAACTCGTAATGACCATATTGAGTTCTGAAAGAAGTCTTCGGGATATCTGGCTCCGAATCTTCAACTGATGGTAGCTTGAACGCAAGTAGATCTTAGATAACACTCCGCCACACTGAAGATGATCAAATAGATCATCAATATATGGCAATGGATATTTGTTCTTCACTTTAACCTTGTTCAACTGGCAATAATCAATAGACAATCGCATAGAACCATCCTTCTTCTTTACAAACAAGACAGGAGCAGCCCAAGGCGATACACTGGGCCAAATGAAGCCCTTATCGAGCAACTCTTGTAACCGTTCTTTTAATTCTTTCAACTCTGATGAGGCCCTACGATAAGGAGGAATAGAGATGGGTCGAGTGACTGATAACAAATAATGCCAAAGTCAATATCTCTATCAGATGGCATACCCAGAAGATCTTCCGGAAATACGTATGCACAATCCCTCAATACTGAGACTGACTCGACAGTAGGAGTATTAACACTAACATCCCTCACATAGACCAGATACGCATCACACCCCTTCTCAACCATTCATTTCACTTTATGAAATGAGACAACCCTGCTAGGGACATGGTCTAAGGTACCTCTATACTCTAGCACCGGTAGACTTGGCATGGCCAATGTCACCGTCTTGGCGTGACAATCAAGGATAGCGTGATAGGGAGACAACCAGTCCATGCCCAAAATAACATCGAAATCCACCATACTGAGCAATTGTAAATCGTCTCTGGTCTAAAAACCACTAAAAAAATCAAACACAACTGATACACATGGTCAACAACAATAGAATCACCCACGGGTGTAGATAGATAAACAGGTGAACTCATAGAACCAGGGGATACACCCAAATACGAAGCGAAATAAGATGACACATAGGAATAAGTGGAGCCTGGGTCAAATAAGACTGATGCCTCTTTATGGAAGACCGGAACAATACATGTGATAACAGACTCTAATGCAAATTCCTCCGTCCTAGCAGAAATGGCATAATATCTGGCCTGGCCTCCCCCTCTAGGGTGACCTCTAGCTATCTGACCTCTACCTCTAGTTGGTGGTGCAGGTGAGGCGGTAGCTAGCACTGTAACCATAGAATGAGGACCTGGTGGAGCACGCGGGGCCTGAGAAATCTGTGAAGGTGCACCCCTCCTGAATCAGGGGAAATCACTCACCACATGATGAGTGTCACCACACTCAAAATAATCTCTCGGAGGACGTGGCTGGTTCAGGCTTGATCGGCTGGATTGACCACTGAAAGAACCACGTACAGGAGGCACACTAGACATTGGCGGAGCATAATAAGGATCCTGGGACTTAGGAGAGGCTGGAGCACCACTGGAGGCTGAAAGTGCTGAATGAACGGCAACCCATATTTCCCCTACCATGACGAGTTGTAGCTAGGGAACTAGTACCACTATTTATGCCAGACTCGAGATACCTTTTTGCCTTTCTCTCCTCTATATCCCGAGTTAGCATGCCCTTCAACCTTCTAGCAATCCCTACTACCTGCTGATACGCAATATCCATCTCCAACTCTTGGGACATGCTCAATCTAATACTAGGTTTGAGCCCCTCAATAAATGGACAAACCCCCTCTCGAATAGTAGAAACCAAGGTTGTTGCATGCCTAGCCAAATCACTAAATCGGATTGCATACACTAACACGGTCATAGCACCCTAGCACAACTGCTCGAACTCTATGCGTCAAGCATCTCTAAGACTCTAGGGAACATACTCCCTCAAGAATATATTCGAGAACTGAGTACAAGTGAGTGAGTCTACCTCATCCAGACAATCCAACTCGTATGCACACCACCACTGATAGGCCACTCCTCTAAGTTGGAATGTAGTAAAGAAACCCCAATAGTCACCACAACACCCATAGTATGGAGGATATGGTGGAACTCCTCAAGAAAACTCTGGGCATCCTCTAACGCCAAGCCAATGAAAGTAAAAGGGTGTTACCTCTTGTACCTCTCAAGCCTGAGCTTCTCCACCTAAGAAATTTCTGCCTTATCCTCGGGTTGAACTGGAGCTACCGGCTGTATCTGTATGAGTTCTAAAACCTGGTCGACCTGAACCCGCTACTCTGGGGAATGGGCAGCGGGAGTCTGTGCTCCTCCCCCGACATGAAATGGGGCTGGATCAAGTGTGATCAATCCATCCTAAGCCAAGGTGCTAAACATGCTCAGAAACTAGGCTAGAGTCTCCTGGAGGGCTGGTGCAGCAACAGGTGCCTCAGGTGCCTACCCTCTAGCTAGAGCTACTGGTGGCTCCTCTGAAGTGGCTCGTGTGAGTGCCTTGGCTACACCACGTGGATGTCATCGGCCTTTACCCCAGCCCCGACCCCGACCTCGGCCCTGACCTCTCGCGGCTCTAGCATGGGGTGCGGGTGTCTGATCATCTAATACAGCTCTACGTGTCCTCACCATCTGTGAGTGAATAGAAAGACAAAAATTTTAGAATACCGAGTCAAAATCTCGCACGATAAGGAATCAAAAAAGTGAAGCTTTTCCTAAAAGTTCCATAGACTCATGAAGATAATTACAGACGTCTCTGTATCGATCCGCGAGACTCTACTAAACCTGTTTGTGACTCATAACACTTATGAACCTAGAGCTGTGATACTAACTTGTCATAACCCAAATCTCCCTCTGTAAGATGTCGTGATGGCACCTAGTCTCTAAGACTAGGAGAGCCTAACATTTGCGGAGTAACTAAATAACAACATAATTAACAACTAAACCTCAACATCAATAGGTACATATATAGATAAAGCTGTAAAACTACTGCCCGGCATGTACAAGTAAAACAAAAAACTTCGAGTATAAGCAACTCTCAAAGACCCAATAGTCACAAATCACAAGATCTAAGGAATTTTTCTAATTGTCTTTATACATTAGCATCTAGGAAAAATAAAGAAGAACGACATAAAAAGATAGAGGGGGACTCCGAGGTCTGCGGGCGCTAGCAGATATACCTTGAAGTCTCTGTAGCAGCAGCACGTACTCTCTACTAATAACGGGGTTGGTAGGAGGTACCTGGATCTGCACTCAAAACATGTATAGAAGAGTAGCATGAGTACAACACAACGGTACCTAGTAAGTGCCAAGCCTAATCTCGGTAGAGTAGTGACGAGGTCAGGTCAGGGCCCTACTAGTTTAAAAGATAAGCAAAATATATAATACTGAGAATTTAAGCAACGAGAATATTTAGAAAATAACTTCACAACAATTAGAGGTAAACAACTGGGGCATCCGAGGTACCGCCTCGTAGTACCAAAATTAAATATGCAATACATGGGGATCTCCCGAGGAATCGCCTCGTAGCCCCAAAAGTAAATATGCAATACAGGGGCATCTCCCGAATAACTGCCTCATAGTCCCAAAAGTAAGTATGTGATACCGGAGGATCTCCCGAGGAATCGCCTCGTAGTCCCAAAAGTAAATATGCAATACAGGGGGATCACCCGAGGAATGGCCTCATAGTCTATGCAGCAGATAACCGAAGAAACACAGATTTACAGCAAGAAATATTATAGTTAAAGAGTTATATCAAGTAAAGGGAACATGTAATTCAACTAAGCATTTTTCACAGATTTCAAATAAGAGCTAAGGCACGTAGAGATGCGATACTAGGCTAAAAATGATCTCTACATATACTAAGGCAACTCAGTTAAGGAAGTTAAGAGAAGACAATTCAGCAAGAGCTGGAATTTCCACATTTAGCCCATGTACGTACTCGTCACCTCACGCACACGGCGCTCACATATCATAGATTGTTACAACAACTCCAAATCCTAAAGGGGATTTCCCTCACACAAAGTTAGATAAGACATTTACCTCAAATCTCGATTAATCAGTCAAGTAGTATGCCTTTTCCTCGATTTTCTGACTCTGAATGGACCAAATCAAGCCAAAAGTAATTAATTACTATAAATATAACTATAAGAAACTAATCTAATTAATGAAATCAAGACTTTAACAAGAAATTAGAAAATCACCGCAAAAAAGTCGACCTGGACCCACGTCTCAGAATCGGGTTCAAGTCACAAAATATGAACACTCATTCAACTACGAGTTCACCCATACCAAAGTTACTCAAATCCAATACCAAAATCTCAATCAAACCTCCAAAATTCGGTTGAAGAACTTTCCAATTTCCCCAAATTAACCAAAAAAATGAGTCAAGAATCATTACCCAATTGTTTCCTCTGCAAAACCCTTGAAATTTTACCTCAATCCAAGCTCCCTAGGTCCCAAAATGAAAATGGGATAAAAACCCTCGATTTTGAAATTTAAAGTCAGCCCAGGTCTTTTCTTCTTCGCGAACGTGGAATCTGCATCGTTTTCGCGAAGCAAAAAAAATCAACTAAACAAAATTCCCTCTTAACGCGAACGCGAAACACAGACATGAACACGGATCTTTGCCTTCCTGACCCTTCACGAACGTGTGATCCACCATGTGATCGCATAGGCTAAAAAGCCTTGTGACCCATCAGACCAGCTCCGCTACACGAACGCGTAGACCTAAGACCTTAGTGCTTAAAGAATGCGGGGCCTACATCGCGAACACGAAGGTAAATATCCAGCAGCACTCAAACTCCTCTACACGAATGCGAGAGAACCTTCACAAATGCGTAGAAGGAAAACAGACACAAGAAATTTCTGAAGCTTCAGCTATAACACTAAGTCCAAATTGATATGTTAACCATCTGAAACCAACCCTAGGCCCCCGGGACCTCAACCATTTATACCAACCAATCCTAAAACATCATATGAACTTATTCGAGCCTTAAAATCACATCAAACAACGCTATAAACACGAATCGCATCCCAGTTCAAGCTTAATGAACTTTAGAACTTCAAACTTCTAAAAACGATGCCGAAATATATCGAAGAATGTTCGATTGACCTCAAATTTTGCACACAAGTCACATTTGATATTACGGACCTACTCCAACTTTTGGAATAGGAATCTGACCCCGATATCAAAAATTCCACTCCCAGTCAAACTTCCCCAAAAATCCAACTTTCGCCATTTCAAGCTTGATTCAACAACGGACCTCCAATTCATAATCGGTACGCGCTCCTAAGTCCAAAATCACCAAATGAAGCTAACAAAACTTACGAAACTCCACTCCGGAGTCATCTTCACACAATTCCAATTACGGTCAAAATCCTAGAACTTTAGCTTCCGTTTTAGGGACTAAGTGTCACATTTCACTCCAAATCCAAAAACAAATCCTCCCGGCAAGTCACATAAGCATAAAATGAAAGAGAGGAAGCAGTAAATAGGGGATTGGGGCTAATACTCTAAAAATGATTGGCCAGGTTATTACAAAACTAAACAAAATTGTATCTTGAATAGAAAAAAATTAAAAATCTAATATAGAAGAATTGATAATTTCTAAGTCCCTAACAACTACGCCAAAAATTAGTTGCTGCAAACCGCACATGCAAGCATATGTGGTTGAAAAGTAATAAAGAGTATGTAGCGTATCATCTCTATGAGAACTTGTGATTAAATATTAATTGAACTAAACTAAAATAATTAATATGTTCAAGCGATTTTCTGAAGTGTTACTATTAAACCAAATTTACTCTAGAGTAGTAAACTAAGAGATTAGAGAAAACAAGTTGACAAGCTTAGACACGAGTTCAATGACATAAAGTATTCTAGAGTTATGGGTCAGCTAACAATCCTGTTGAAACTTCAACTTGGTTTACTGATTGAAATGGGTAATGTTACTCATAGCATTCGATCGAAGTACTACTCGCCTATTCAATCTAACTTAAAGTCCATATTTCTATGCAACTAGGATTTACAAGAACGCATTTATTCTAGAGTTATGGGTCAGCTAACAATCTAGAGCTATGGGTAATATTTTAGAGGTATGGGTCAACTAACAATCCCGTTGAAACTTCAACTTGGTTTTCTGATTGAAATGGGTAATATTACTCATAGCATTCAATCGAAGTACTAATCGCCTATTCAATCTAACTTAAAGCCCATATTTCTATGGAACTAGGATTAACAAGAATGCATTAATAATACCTTTATGGTAACCAAGCAAGGAGATTAGGTATAATTCTATCCTAACCGCGAATTCATTCAAAATGCTCAGGGTCAAGATCTTGCTCTACTAAATCCTATATGTAATCTAGAATTCATAGTTGTGTTCAATCCAAGATTCATACCTAGTATTCAATTGATGATCAAATAATTGAAGTCAAGAACGAATAAATAAACCAATAAAATAAGAACAATTAACGTTTCAAAATACAATGTTAATGTAGCACACCACAACCCTAGAACTAATAAATTATGAGATTAAAAAATGAGAAGAAAAGAAAAACTATTTGGAAGCCTCCTCCAAGCAGTCTGTGTTCGCTCACGTGAATTCTCCTTCAAAGTGGCGTCCTCACCTCCAAAATTAGGTTTAGAAGCCCTTTTATACAAATTAGGGGCGTGTAGGACCCAAAAAGACCTTTTCCAAGTCGAAATATAATAATTCGCCTTGGGTAGTGCGTCGTGCTAGTCTAGGTGCTAAAAATTCTGTACTTCTATTTCTAGCGCCATAGGTAGCACATCTTGCTGGCCTGGACGCTAGAATTCGGCACTTGTATGCTTTTCTTATTTTTTAGCACCAACTCATGAGTACCGAATCCATTTCATTCCCAATAGATTTCTACGCATATAAACACCAAAAATTATCTCTACTCATTGCAATTACACATTAGAACTAATAAGAATAGAGCAAAATTTGAGGCGATTCATATGAAAAAGTACATACAACTGCAAGTATGCAATTAAGTTGAAAGAATATCTGGTTCCTGGGTTACGAAGGTCCTCTATCTTTATTCCAAGGTGTGACCACTGGCTTTTGCAAGGATCCAAATTTTAAAACAGCAACTCTACTTTAAGCTATGTTTAACAATGTACTTCAAATTTGGCTTATCTGATTAGGGTAAGCTAACAAGTTTTTGCTTTCTTGACTTAATTGCAGAAGAAGACTTACGAGAGCATTAGCAATACAATGGTCTCTGATTATGAAAGAGTGTGTATACGATCAAAATCTCAGACCCTGGTTTTTAAGGCTCGAGAAGTTACATCGAGGTCAGAAGCCTGGAAGAGGTCGAGGTCAAGCTCGAAGGCAGAACAAGAGGCTCGAGGGCCTAGGTGCTCGATGAGCTTCGGATCAAGACACGGCTGATGCTGAATAGTGCCGTTAAGATTTTGTTACGGAAATGACAAGATTCTCTCCACGTCCCCAAATATCATGCAGGAAATCCCACGATAGATTTGTACGAATTAGTACAAATCCATACTAGGTTGTTATACAGTTGTACCAATAAAATTCCTTACTGTAAATAGAAATGTACCATATTTAGGATTCTCCCTCCTATATAAAGGGGACCCCAATCATTTGTAAACACAATCTGATCATTGACAAAGAATATACTGTCTCACTTTTCTTGTTCACTACTCTTCAAAATCATTCTTTAGCTTTATTATACTTACTTTACTGTGCTTGATTTATTTCTCCTAACTCACCTCGAGGTCATCAAGATCGAGGTCTCTACTGCTCTAGCAACACCAGTTTGGTTCATCAATTCTTCTCATTTATACTCTACATTACTTGTTTATTAATTAGTATTGGACTAGATCACATATCTTTCAAACCATAAATCAAATTTAATTGTTACTCTTATTTTCGAGGTAAATAATTTGGCGCCCACCGTGGGGCTAAAGATAATAGTGACTATTTCAGTGCTAGTTTTCTGATAACACGTGTTATTCTTCACACTTTTTCTTGTCAAGGATTCTTTGATTTCAGGTTAAAACATGTCGAACTTAGCAAACACACTAGTTCATGGTAATGACGGCCTCAGATTTCACGGGGAAAATGAAAATGCAATAGCTTCAGGAGTCGGTATGCCACCGCTCACCCCGGGGTAGCACCAGTTCCTCACCCAGTCGATGTTGGTTCACACATTGTTATAAATGTCGACTTAGGCATGGACGTCAGAGGAAGCGTGCGTGGAGAAGTTCAACCCAGTGGCAAACGAACGCAGGGTCGAGGAGATGGGAAATTTAGTCTCCAAGTGATTTTTGAAATGTTACAAGCACAACAGATTTCCATCGCTCAGTTGCAAATCCAGAAAAGGACCCTGAGTGTGGTTAGACCAGAAACTACTCATCGTGTTGAATCAGTCCCGGAAAGATCGAGCAACAATGGATTGGGAACTGACCCCACAATCATGAGAATGCTCGAAGAACTCACAAAGAGGATCGAGTCGAGAGAGAAAAGGATCAAGGACAACGATCAAAATGTGGAAACTTAAAACTCGAGGGTCGACCAAATACCGGGAGCACCTCCGATTTTGAAACGATTTGACTCTAAAATGTTTGTACAAAAACCACTCCCCCCGAGTACGGCCCCGAATCCTATTCCGAAGAAGTTTTGCATGCTGGACATACCCAAGTACAACGGGACTATCGATCCCAACGAGCACATCACCACATATACTTGTGGTATTAAGGTAAATGATTTGGAGGATGACGAGATCGAAATTGTTTTACTAATGAAGTTTGGGGAAACTTTTTCCAAAGGGGCCATGATTTGGTACCATAACCTAACCTCGAACTCTATTGATTCATTTGCCATGTTGGCAGATTCGTTTGTAAAGGCACATGCTTGTGCTGTAAAGGTTGCAACAAGGAAGTCAGATGTATTCAAAATCAAACAAAGGGACAACAAGATATTGAGGAAGTTTGTGTCCCGTTTCCAAATGGAACGAATGGAGTTTCCACAAGTCTCCAATGACTAGGTTGTACAAGCTTTCACTCAGGGGCTAAATGAGCGGAACTCGATAGCATCAAGGCAGTTGAAACAAAACTTTATTGAGTACCCCGCCGTAACTTGGCAAGATGTGCATAACAGATACCAGTCGAAAATTAGAGTTGAAGATGACCAGTTCGGGCTCGATTTATCCAAAGAGGTTAGCAACAAAAGATTCGAGTGAAGTAGACAGGGAACCAAGACCGAGTAAGGAGAGGTATCGGCCGTACATCGAAGACCGAAGGAACAGCTCGAGGTGTAACATACCTCGGAATGATCGAAAAGTTTATCGAGGAAAGAATTCTCGGGGACTCATAAGCAAGTCCGGGTTCGATAGGCATTCAAGACCGGCGGAGGCACCTCGATTGTCAGAATATAATTTTAGTGTCGATGCCTCGGGTATCGTCTCAGCTATTGAAAGAATTATAGATACCAGATGGCCTAAACTCATACAAACTGATCCTTCTCATAGGAATCCCAACTTGATGTGTAAATATCACGGTACACATGGGCACAGGACCAAGGATTGCAGGCAACTGAGAGAGGAAGTAGCTCGATTGTTCAATGAAGGGCATCTTCGGGAATTTCTCAGCGATAGGGCCAAGAACCACTTCAAAGAAAGAGACGCCAACAGGAAGAACGAATCAGAAGAGCCCCAACATGTCATTCACATGATCATCCGAGGAGTCGACGTCCCACAGGGACCTATATTCAAACATACCAAAGTATCAATCACAAGGGATAAGCGGACTCGGGACTACATGTCCGAGGACACCCTCACATTCAATGACAAAGACGCCGAAGGCTTATCTCAACCTCACAATGATGCACTGGTAATTTCTATTCTTTTAAATAAAGTTCAAGTTAAACATGTTCTCGTGGATCCAGGTAGCTCAGCAAATATAATCAGATCGAGAGTCGTGGAGCAGCTCGGGTTGCTTGACCAAATCATACCAGCATCTCGAGTCTTGAATGGCTTCAACATGGAAAGTGAAACAACGAAGGGGAAAATCATCCTCTCAGTAAATGTGGTCGGAACAATACAAGACACGAAGTTTCATGTCATCGAAGGTGACATGAGGTATAATGCTTTGCTTGGAAGGGCGTGAATCCACAGCATGAGGGCAGTGCTATCAAACCTTCATCGAATGATTAAGTTCCCAACAAAAGATAGCGCAAAAATGGTATATGGGGAGAAACAAGCAGCTAAGGATATGTTTGTGGTCCATGACTTGGAACCAGTATCAAGGCCCTGTACATCGGAAAAATCGAGTGTCAAGGACAAACAGGTAACCAAATAGCAATTACAGTCTATATCCTCGGTTGAGCCCGAGGAACAGGTAATAGAGGACAAAGAGGAAGATTTCCTTACCCCTCGAGATTTCGTCGCCCCCGAGGAGTCAGATGCGACGAAATCCACGGTCGAGGAACTTGAGCAGGTGATATTGATCGAGTATCTGCCGGAATGAAAGGTATACCTTGGGACGGGATTAACCCCCGAACTCAGGAAAAAATTCATTCAATTCCTTATCGATAACATTGATTGCTTTTCTTGGTCCCAGTTAGATATGATAGGAATCCCACCGGAGATCATCACCCATCGACTAAGCGTTGATCCCAGATTTAAACCGGTGAAACAAAAGAGGAGGCCTCAGTCCGAAGTAAAGCACGCATTCATCAAAGACGAGGTAACCAAACTTCTTAACATAGGGTCCATTAGGGAAAGAAAATATCCCGAGTGGCTAGCTAATTTAGTAGTAGTCCCTAAAAAGGGAAACAAACTTAGAATGTATGTAGGCTACAAAGATTTGAACAAAGCATGCCCAAAAGACACTTTCCCATTGCCCAACATCGATCGTTTGACCAATTCTACGGCCGGCCACGAGATCCTTACGTTTCTCGATGCCTACTCCGGGTACAATCAAATTTTAGTGAACCTGGAAGACCAGGAAAAGACTTCGTTTATCACAAAGTATGGTATATATTGCTATAACGTAATGCCCTTCGGGCAAAAAATGCAGGGGCTACATACCGACGCCTAGTTAATAAAATGTTCGAACACCAGATAGAAAAATCTATGGAAGTTTATATTGATGAAATGATAGTTAAGTCCCTGCACGCAGAGGACCATTTGACTTATTTGTAGGCAACGTTTGACATCTTAAATAAAGTACGACATGAAACTCAACCCCGAGAAATGTGCTTTTGGAGTTGGCTCGGGCAAGTTCTTAGGTTTCATGGTGTCGAACCGGGGGTCGAGATCAACCCCGAAAAAATCAAAGCCATCGAGGAAATCATCGTTGTAAACAATGTGCAAGTCGTACAACGGCTAACCAGACGAATAGCTGTCCTAGGCCGGTTTATCACGAGATCATCAGATCGGAGTCATCATTTCTTTTCCCTACTCAAGAAGAAGAACGACTTTGCATGGAATCTGGAGTGTCAACAAGCCTTAGAAGAATTAAAACGGTATCTCTCGATCCCACCCTTGCTTCATACTCCGAAGGAGGATGAAAAACTCTTCTTGTATTTAGCTGTGTCCGAGGTAGTGGTAAGTGGAGTGCTGGTTCGAGAAGAACAAGGTACGCAATTTCTTGCTTATTATGTAAGTCGGACCCTATGAGATGCTAAAACCAGGTACCCGCATTTAGAAAAGTTAGCACTTGCACTAATAAGCGCATCTAGGAAGTTAAAACCATATTTTCAATGCCACCCTATATGTTTATTGACTACATACCCACTTCGAAATATCTTGCATAATCCCAAATTATCGGGTCGTTTGGCCAAATGGGCCATCAAACTTGGAGGGTATGATATCGAATATTAACCCCGAACGGCTATCAAGTCCCAAATTTTGGCAGACTTCGTGGTTGACTTTACGATTTCCCTCGTACCCGAAGTAGAAAAGGAATTCTTTCTAGAAACGGGTACATTTTCAGGGGTATGGACCTTCTTCACGGATGGTGCCTCGAATGTGAAAAGATCCAGGCTCGGTGTTGTTTTAAAACCACCTACGGGAAATATCATAAGACAATCTATCAAAACTTCTAAATTAACTAACAATGAGGCTGAGTATGAGGCCATAATTGCAGGTCTCGAACTGGCCAATGGCCTAGGAGCAGAAGTCATTGAGGCCGAGTGTGACTTTCTTTTGGTAGTAAACCAAGTAAACGGGAGCTTCAAGGTTCGAGAAGATATAATGCAAAGGTACTTAGACAAACTTCAAGTGACATTTCATCACTTCAAGGAATGGATATTGGACCATGTAACTCAAGAACAGAACACCGAGGCCAATGCACTTGCAAAATTGGGCTCGTCGGTTGAAGAAGATGATATTGTCCCGGGGACTGTCATCCAATTGTCGAGGTCGCTGGTCGAAGAAGTCCATGCGTAAGTTAATTCAACAAGTTTGACGTGGGATTGGAGGAATAAGTACGTCGAATACTTGAAGCACGGGAAGCTTCCCTCGAACCCAAAAGAACAGAGAGCCTTACGAGCCAAAGCAGCTCGATTCTCACTTGATGAAAATGGAACATTATATAGAATAACCTTCAACTGGACCACTGGCAATGTGTTTGGTACCGGAGGACACCGATTATGTACTACGAGAAATCCATGAAGGCACCGGGGGAACCAATCTGGTGTCAACTTTGTGATTCGCAAGGTTATTAGAGCAGGGTATTACTGGGATAGCATGGAAAAAGATACAAAGGATTTCATTTGAAGGTGTGATAAATGTCAAAGGTTCGCATCGATGATCCATCAGCGCAGTGAACAACTCCATTTGGTCTTATCCCCATGGTTGTTCATGAAATGGGGGAAGGACATCGTCGGCCCCCTACCAACGGGCCCAGGTAAAGATAAATTTATTTTGTTTATGACTGACTACTTTTCGAAATGGGTGGAAGCACAGGATTTCAAGAAAATAAGAGAAAAAGAGGTCATTGACTTCATTTGGGACCACATCGCATGTCGGTTCAGGATACCCGCCGAGATAGTATGCGACAATGGGAAGTAGTTTATAGGCAGCAAAGTGACAAAATTATTCGAGGACCATAAAATCAAAAGGATTATATCTACGCCCTATCACCCAAGCGCAAACGGCCAGGACGAATCCACGAACAAAATTATAATCCAAAACTTGAAGAAAAGGTTAAATGATGCTAAACGAAAATGGAGAGAAGTATACCTCGAGGTGCTATGGGCATATCGAACAACGGTAAAGTCGAGCACAAGGGAAACCCTATTTTCTTTTTTGTATGGTTCCGAAGTGTTGATTTTGGTCGAGGTCGGGGAACTTAGCGTCAGGTTTCAGCATACTACCGAGGATTCGAACCACGAGGCTATGAACACTTGTCTCGAACTATTAGATGAAAATCGTGAAGCCGCACTAGTTCAAATGGCCGTGCAAAAGCAAAGGATCGAGAGGTATTACAATAGAAGGGCGAACCTTCGCCATTTCGGAGTCAGGGACTTAGTTCTAAGGAAAGTCACCCTCAATACTCGAGACCCAAACGAAGGGAAACTAGGCCCCAATTGGGAAGGACCGTAACGAGTCCTCGGAGTCGTAGGGAAAGGATCCTACAAAATTAGCACAATGGAAGGAGAGCGACTACCAAACAATTGGAACATATCACTGCTCAAACGATATTATTGCTAAGGTATGACCTTCTCCCCTTTTTCATTTATATTTAAGATTAAATCCTTGCATATGTTTGACTGTAGATATCGAAGCATCCATCAACTTGAGGACCTTGGGTTTTAAAGCATTCGTTGCACTCTTTTTCCCTTAGATCGGGTTTTATCCCAAATGGGTTTTTTCGGCAAGGCTTTTAACGAGGAAATATTTATATGCTACCTAGGGGGAATTCAACAAAGTAATCAAGGCTTCTTTTTAATCAACCTCGGATACTGGGGAGCATCACCTCAAAGGTTATATTTTCGAAGAAAATAATTCACGCCAATGAAGGCCTCGATATGAGAATTTTGTAATGGGCCAAACGGTCAAACGAACCGTGTCCATATAGAATAATCAAGCCCCCAACGGAAAAACATATATGCATGTATCAATTATTCAAAGAAGCATTTTTGCTATATCAAAACACTTTGTGTTTCAAAGAAATTTACTATTATACGAGTTTCACACTTACAATTCTACGAGAAATGGCTCAAGGGCCATCACGCAAATGCACCCCGAATACTCGGGGACTGTCATCGGCATACAACACATCGAGTCATCGAAAACTCGAACTCATAGTACCTCAAAGATGCATATTCGAACTCATAAGACCTCAAAGAGGCATCCCCTCGATACAAAGTCCAAGTCCATCATACTCAGGGACTAAAGGCTACGGCATACTAAAGACTACGGTCATATAAAAAGGCTACGGCCAAAATAATGTGGCTCGGAGACGTCCGACTTCCGCCATAAAACTAAAGGTCTTTAAACACTTCAAAAAAATGATTAAATCAGGCTACCCTCGGCAAAAGCAAATGGTAAAGGGCTTCGATAAAAACATCCCTCGAATAATTCAGAGGCTTCGATAATGTCAGCCTTCAGAAAAACCTCAAGAGGTATTCAATTATCGTTACACAATGAATTCTAAACAAGGTTCCAATCGATCGAACCTTCAAGAAATCCAACGACTACAAAAAATACATGCTAAGGCATACCAAATTTTTCACTAAGTCTTTAGCCGGAAAGAGGGAAAAATTATAGCCATTTTAGAGGTCGAATTGGACCAACCTAAAAGAGCCTAACGGACAGCCTAAAAGAACCTAAGGGACAATATTTGAAGAGCTCAAAGGCCGAAGAACACCGTGCTCGAGACCTTACCTAGCTCGAACTCAAAAGTCCCTTCACCCCGAGCTAGCGTCAAACCAGCTTGAAAGCTTAGCTCGAGGCTCGAACCTTACAAGGTAACTTATTATCGATCGTTGGTCAAAGACAAACCTAAGGGTATTATATTCTAAGTCCAACAATCGGACAGATCGCCTACAACACAAAATTACATTACACAAGTAGAGATAAAACAGAATTTAACACGAAATGAAGATAAAGCAAAAAAGCTCTTTCTATTCAAAATATGATTCAAAAGTGCATGGGACCCTTACACAAAAGAAAGAAGATAGAAGAACCTATTCTACTTTCGGGGTCACTTGCTCAGAGGCAGTGTCCAACGGAGCTACATTTTCAGTAGCCTGGTCTTAAGGGGCCTCTTCCCCCTCGAGGACTTCATCTTCGTCACCCTCACTCTTGGAGTTGCTGGCAGAATCCTCATCAGTGGAGAGCAATACATCTGCCTCTTCTTCCAAAGCCTTTACCTTCTCGATTCGGCAGAAAGGTCAAAGCCTTTAGCATGCACATCCTCGAGAGTTTGTCTTCAGGATTCCAACCTAGTATGGTTGATAGCACACGTTAACTTGAGCTCGGATGCGGTTGAGATCTTCTATGCCCGAGCATTAGCAGCAGCAGCAGCATCGGGTCGATACGAGGACATGAATACCTCAGCTTCAGACTTGTCTTTAGCAAGTTCGGTGGCCGCTTTAGCATGAAGCTCCTCAAATTTTCGGCTCTCCTCTTTTGCACTTCGAAGCTGGTTCTCGACCGAGGCCAGATTTTCTCGAAGAGTGTCCTTTTTTGAGGCGAGACAGTCCTTATGTTGTCTCCACCCAAGGGTTTCAGCCTCTTTGGTTTTGAGCTCTTCTCGAATTTTCTCCACCAGTTCGGCCTTCTGCTGGAACTGCAAAGTTAAGGAATTAGATACCAAAATAGGTCAACATGAATTAGACCCACAAAAGCTATATTACCTGCTCGACGAGCTCGACCCGTTTTGGGAAACCTTCTCCAAATTAGCTCGAAGGACGCTGATTTCCCCCTCTTTTTGCATAGAGAGACTTGAGGTCGTCCATCTCTAACATGAGCTTCTTGAGTTCAGCTTCACAACAGTCAAGCTCAGCCCAAGACTTGGAAAAAGATTGATCGAAGAGCATCACGGCCATATCACAAAGAAAGGGAGTCAGAAAGACAAAAATCAAACTCTAAACATAATTGTTAAGGAAACGTTTACCTGCTTGCGAAGCTTCTCAGCCTCCTCAAGGATGAATGAAGTGTCAAGGTCCGGTCCTTCTTCGATTCCAGCGAGGTACTCCCGAAAGATGTCATTCCCCCTATGGGATGTTCGCACATCAGGAGTCGTCATATCTCGGGCGTCCCGTATTTTCCCCTTAGAGAACGTCGGGCCTGGCGGAGAATCGTCCACATCGACTACCCCGAATGATTCAACTGGAGCATTCTCTCGCCTTCGAAGAACTTCAGGGTTAGGCTCTACGAGTTCATCGATAAAGTGCATTGCTGGCTCGGGGACTTTGCTCGATCTCCCCTCAAAGGTCTCCTCGGCGCGAGGTTGAACCATATCAGCAGCCTTCGGTTCAGCGGCCTTCGAAGCACCAGTGCTCCCCCCTTTTCAAGTCATTAAAGGGTGATCATCATATTTTCTCCCTACGCCGTCTCTCTCCTCGTCTTGAGCACGAAGACGTTCGACAATTTCTGGAGATAAGACCACAGTATCGGCCTTAGGCTTTCGAAGCTTGGTTTTCTTTGGCCTCGGGGAGTTCGCCGGCAACCCTTTCTTCCTTTTCTTGTCTTTGGCAGGTTTTGGGGATGCTTCCTCACCAGGTGGGGGTGGCCTCATAGAAACAGCATCTCTGAGGCCTGCATAAAGGCAAAAATAAGCATTTCGCTAAGGAACTAAGGTATGCAAATAATGAATACTAACCGCGGTTTTTGGCCTCCCATCAGCCTTTGGACACATCACGCCAATTGCGCTCGGCGTATGAGGAAGTGGAGGCCAGTTGCCGAACCCAACCCGGGAGGTCCGCAACCGCATTAGGAAACCAAGCGACAATTGCATCACTATAAAGGGGATTAGTTCAAGAAAAAGAAGGAAATATCAAAGTGATAAAACGCCCTCGATAAGCCTATACTTACGTTTCATATTCCATTCCTCGGGGAATGGCATCCTTTCAGCAGGAATCAGGTCAGAGGTTTTGATTCGGACAAAGCGGCTCATCCACCCTCGGTCCTTGTCTTCATCGGTGCTAGAGAAGAAAGACTTCGAGGATCAGTGTTGCAGTTTTATCAGGCTACCTCGATAGAGACGAGGGTTGTATAGCCTAATTAGATGGTCGAGGGTAAAAGGCATCCCCTCGACCTTACTCGAGAAGTACCTTATCAAGTGAACGATTCGCCATAAAGCAGGATAAATTTGGCCAAGTGTCACTTGATACTGTTGGAAAAAATCGAGAATCACTGGATCTAGGAGGGGCAGAGAAGGGTCTACGGGACCTAAGGTGAACGGGTAAGAATACACACTCAGGTACCCTGCTTTGTGAGTGGTAATATCCTCTTCGGAGGAAGGGATCTACACGTCTTTATTTGCCCAATTACAGTCCGTCTTCACATGGTCGATTTCAGTGCTAGTTATCAAACTGATATATCGGGATATATGTTCACATCGACCCGGGACCGAAGCAGGCTTGTCGATTTTAAAGTCGGAAGATGTTTCGCAAGGCCCGGGGTGCACTCCTCAATACGAGGTGGTACCACCGTTTTGCTCTTGGATTGACGTGATGACGAAAAGGCTTTTTCTTTCTGTGGAACTGTCTTAGAAGTTTTGGCCATTGTTATTGTTGAAAATTCAGAAGAAGAAAATAAAGCTTGTGATAAAATGGGCACAAGAGAAGGATAAACACAGAGATAATGGGGAGGTTAGTTTGTTGTGGAAAGTAAAGTTTGCAAAGAGATGGGTTGAAGCATTTATAGGAATCGCCTATGCGTATTGAGGAAGCTAAATGACTGGCCAATAGCCGCTTTTCATGAATGGCCTTTCAAAATCTGAGCAGACGTGACCTTTCACGACTTTTAGTCATACCAATTGCTGACACCACGAGACTGACGTCATAGTAGGAGCATCGAAGGGTCGAGAAAGTCGTTTCTTATCCTTTCATTCTAAAAAAACGCGGGGACTATCTGTATACGATAAAAATCTCACACCCCGCTCGAGAAGTTACATCGAGGTCAGAAGCCTGGAAGAGGTCGAGGTCAAGCTCGAAGCCGGAACAAGAGGCTCGAGGGCCTAGGTGCTCGATGAGCATCGGAGCAAGACACGGTCGATGCCGAATAGTACCGTTATGAGTTTGTTATGAAAAGGACAAGATTCTCGCCACGTCCCCAAATATCATGGCAGAAATCCCGGGATAGATTTGTACGAATTAGTACAAATCCGTACCTTACTGTAAATAGAAATGTACCATATTTAGGATTCCCCCTCCTATATGAAGGGGACCCCAATCATTTGTAAACACAGTCTGATCATTGACAAAGAATATACTATCTCACTTTTCTTGTTCACTGCTCTTCAGAATTATTCTTTAGCTTTATTATACTTACTTTATTGTTCTTGCTTTATTGCTCCTAACTCACCTCGAGGTTATCAAGATCGAGGTCTCTACTGCTCTAGCAACACCAGTTTGGTTCATCAATTCTTCTCATTTATACTCTACATTACTTGTTTATTAATTAGTATTTGACTAAATCATATATCTTTAAAACCGTAAATCAAATTTAATTGTTACTCATATTTTCGAGGTAAACAGAGTGTTACATTCGCCGGATATAAGACTGTTCTCAAAATGGATTTAGTAAAGTTATCACTCCTAAGCTGTGTATTTGATGCGCATATGTTATATGATCTGTATCGATGATTGTCTAATTCTATTTCATTAATATTCTTGACTTTAAACAAACATGTGCTCTTTTTGTTTAAGTATAAAACGGCTTATCTTCAGCTAAATACAGTACTATGAATTGTTGAATTTGGTCGTCCACTTGAGGTCTGCGCTTTAAGTTATGAGTACTATATATTAAAAGAAGGTATAATAGTTTTCCCTTTTAGCTCATGGTGTTAAATTCATGAAACATGTATGTGTAGGGTTTTCATAGGGAATATTCATATATTTGCAGCTGATTCATATTACATGTGTATCTAGAGCTTTTTACTCTACTATAAATATAGTTTGATTTTGAAAATGTGTCAGGTTACATGATGAAGGAGGTGATGAAATTTCATCTCAAACTTCAAATCCCTGCATCTTTCTTTCTTTGTTGAACAAGGCTTTTGCACTTCATATGCCTTTAAGCTTCTGTTCAGTGATTCTAGGAAGTAGAATAATGGTAAAAATTTCTTGGTGATATATTATTCATCTCGGATTAGTAGGAGAAAAAAATAGGATGAAGATATAATAAATAAAAAAAAGGAAAAAAGAAGAACGACATAAACAAAGAAGAAAAGAATAACAAATGAATTTAGTATTAGAAACTAGGGAATTTGACCCCATCAATGATGGGCTGCACTTAATTGTTGTTTTTGCAACCATTCCTTTTTTTTTCATTTCCTTTTAAAAAAACTCCAAGAGAACTGGAAAAAGAAATATCAATCTTGTGAAGTAGCGTCAAGAGTTCTTCCAAGAAGAAAAAAAAATAAAAAAGTCGGACCACTTCTTCTCAGGTTTACATCCCTTAAAATTCAACATTACTGTATTTTTTATTCTTTTAAAAAAATTACAACAGTAATGTTCAATTATACTTTGATTTTTTTTTCGATCGCGCAAAGTATGGACCGTCGGCATCCCATTGTGGGTTGTGATTTCAGCTTTCACTGATTATCGTTGGCGACCGGAGCTAGGGTATGATCCGTCCATAGCGGTTAGGTAATTGTTTTTTGGGTGGATTTATCTCATGGGAACTCATCACCACACTTGATGGATCAGGTAGTTGCTCATTGACGCGCGAAAAAAAGAGAATAGCCAGATTTATAAGTGCTGATTCAAAAATAGCAACATTATCAAAAGTCCTTTGGATCGAGATCCACAACAATGCATCACAGTCCGGGTCGAAATATGACTTTCAAATTAAGTTCCGAATTAGTGGATGCTGCCAAAGGGAGTGGCGTAATCAAAATTTTGCCATTTTTCATGTAAAGATAAATCTGAACGAAAACATTGTTCAAAATCCGAAAAAAATACTCCAGTATATTATACTGGAATTCCAGTATAATATATTAGAGTTCCAGTATAATATACCGGTCCAGCATCATATATTGGAGCTTGGAGTATCGGTGCTCCAATCTCTAATATATTATACTGGAACTTTCCGCGTGTTGGAGTTCCAGCATATTATGCTGGAAGTTCATACACAGGTGTACTGTTCTCCAGTATATTATATTGAAACTTTCCGTATTGTAGCAAAATAGTGACTATTTTTTAATGACATTCCAAATGTTGGCTATTTTGATGACTAGTCCAAAAACTGGCTAGACCATGATATTTTAAAGTGCATGTGGGATTTAGTCTATGTGATTTGAGAGACTTTCGTTACTGTTAGATATAGAAAGAGAAAGAGCCCATTGCCAATCTCAATATATAGGGAGAAATTCATAAATTATTTATAAGAGGGCATTTAAAAATAGTTACCGTTTTAAAAATAATTGAAATTTAGCCATTTTTCATATAAAGATAAATTTGAGCAAAAATATTGTTCAAAATCCGGAAATACTCTTGCATAATATACTGGAGTTCTAGTATAATATTCCAGTATAATATACTGGACTTCCAGCATAATATACTGGAGTTCCAGTATAATATACTAGTCCAGCATAATATGCTGGAATTTATACACAGGCTCCAGTATATTATACTGGAACTTTTCGCGTGTTGGAGTTCCAACATAATATGCTGGAAGTTCATACATAGGTGCATCAACCTCTAGTATATTATGCTGGAACTTTCTATGTTGAAGCAAAATAGTGACTATTTTTTAATGACTTTGCAAACGCTGGTTATTTTTGAATGACCAGTCCGAAAACTGATTAGTTCGTGTTATTTTTACCGGTATATATAATATCATCATTATATCATATCATATACTATTTTATAAGTATGAAGTCTTAATCTAAAGATTGAATTACAGAAAAATCCTTCAAAAGATAATTGATTATTATAACCTCTTATTAAATGCTAAATTTTAGATACACTAAAAGTTTTGCCCCAATATAATTTATTGCTACTGTAAGATGATCTCAATGTAAGCCTTTTTACCTCTTAGCTAAGGACTTTTGGTTTACTTTGTCATCATGCTTTTTCCAACGGTTAAGAAACCAATCAGCAACTTATATAAATCGGTTTTAGAAAGAAGAAATAGTCGAGGAAAGAAGTAAATTTGCAAGTTTAACGTGTAAGTTCATTATCCCTTCTCTACAATCGTTGCTTCTATATTGCAGGATATGTGTATCCATTAAGGAATACTTTATATACTAGACTTATATATGTGAATTTTCAAAGAATTTATCAGAATTCATATATCTATGTCACGTCCGACGAGAGTGTGAGCATCCCAATATTCTTTCTTCTCGTAGATTTAGTTGAAAATTTTGTTAGGTATCGTTCAATTAATTAAGTGTTCTTTTATTGGAGGACAGTGTGTGGTAGATAAAATACATACAAATGTTAATACTATGCTTTTTTTTTGTTCCTTTTATATATTAATAAATTATTATTGTTATATGTAAAATTATAAAAACTTTAGATACAAGTTATCTTGCTGGAATAGAATGGTATTTTGAAAATAACACGATATTTATATATATCAATATTCGTATCTACACATATTAGGCCGTACCAACATTATATAGTCCAAATTCAATTATCTTAACAATGGCACATCAAATTCAACAAATATGAGTCTAGAGTATATTAATGAATTATTATTCCAACCAATCTTTTTATGTTTAGTATATTATGCTTGCCAATCACAATATAAAGTAGGCAACCAAATAAAAGTTTATTTGATTCAAACACTGAATCAAAATAAGATACTTTTTTAAACGTTTATTTTATAACACATTGTTTAATAATATATGTTTTTTTTTTAAATTATATATTGAATTATATGGATACATTGCACGTGCCCATAAACTAGTATATATATGTAATTGAAGGCCATAAGAGAGGTTCCAAAAATCACCTCATTAATTATTATCTATATAATTTCACCTGTTTAGACTACTAAAATCCTAAAAGTCGCTATTAAACAAACAATGTTACTCTGTAAAATTACCATGAATTTATGGCCTTTGGGGTTCTACCATGAATGAGAAAGCAATAGTTTCAAATGCTAAATATATGCATTGTATTTTCCTCAGTTTTTTGTTATACTATCTTATTTGCACAACTACAAAATTACCAAAAGGGAGAAGATAATTTCATACTTGTTTCAATTGTTCAGCAGGAATATTAAAAAAGGAAATACTACTATCGAAGAAATACTATAGCTAACCAAAATTAACATTTCACTATGTGCAATCAGTTGAGAAACAAAGTTATAAAAAAATATGAGACATGTAGAAAGGGTGATGCATTTTCCATCATGTGATTAGTCTTCTCCTTCACGGTATGTGACAAAAACAACGGCAGTGGTAGAATATGAACAAAGTATCAAATGTTAATAACCATATAACATAAAATACCAATTTATACTACAAGGAAATGAAGGAAACAGAGGGAGAAAAGAATAAATTATATGAAAAATTAATATGCATTATAAAATAAAATAAAACAATACTTAATGACTAACACAAGAAAAAGAAGAAGAGGAAAACAAATTCAGTTTATATTCGCCAGACCTAGTTGTATGTTTTTGTAACTCAGTGAGAATATTGAGACACAACTCAAGTAGCTTAAAGAACATACAAATTCAGAGATTATGAGAAAATACCAAAATGAAATATATCTTAATCTTATAACGATCATAAGATTAAGAATATATTAAAATGAAATCTTAGGAATATATTGACAGCAATGTGTTATAACTGATTTACTGCATGGCTGTATATGCATTGATCAAAGACATAAGGCCTAAAACCACTTGAACTCAAATGCTCAGATATTCTTAATGCGGATCATTTAGAAGAATTATGATAAATTTAATTCGAACTCAAAAATGCATAAAAGGTTTTTTTAAGATGTTATTATGCATGTGTAAGTTGTCTTTCAGAGGAAGCTAAAAAACTTAACTCTTGCTTTAGTTAGTGCCCTATAGGTATCTTACAGCTTTGTTCAACTGTAAAACACTAACAATTAGTGACAGAGACGTTTGTTGTTAGACATTTGGTACTTAGTTTTACTACTAATTGTTTATCTCCAAAAATACGAATAATAATTAAATTTAATTTGTGGTTTTAGAGATACGTGATCTATTCCAATACTAATGAATAAACAAGTAATATTAAGTATAAGAGAGAAGAATTGATGAATCAAACGAGTGTTGCTAGTACAATGGGGACCTCGAGCTCGATATCCTCGGAGGCCTCGAGGTGGGTTAAAAATAATAAAGTGAGAGCAAGCTGAGGAACAATTCTGGAGCACAATAAAAGAGAAAAGTAAGATAAAATATTCTTTTGCCAGTAGTGAGATGATCTTCACAAATAATTTGGGTCCCCTTTATATAGGAGGGAAAAACCATAATATGGTACATTTCAACTTATGATAAAAGATTCTATTGGTACAGCTGTGTAACAACCTAGTACGGATTTGTATTAATTCGTACAAATCTTATCTAAAATTTATGCCTTGATCTTTGTGCCTTTGAGAGATTCCCGCTCTTTCTTGAATATCATCGAAATGGCACTATCTCGAGGTAGACCGTGCAAAGCCTCCGATTCGTTTCCTCGAGGCGTGCATGTTTCAGCCAGACCCGATCCCTAAATTGAGTTACCCGAACTTGAGTTCGGTGTTCGATTAAGACCTCAAAACCGAGTTCTCCGATTTCGGCCGTATACACTAATCATCAGCTATTTTGCTATCCCATCGTGTAAGACAAAAACTCAATCACTCTCACTATCTTTTTCCATATGATCCAATATTAAACAAGGGACATGAATCTTTTCCTTTTTATTTATATGAACAAATTGATCCATATCTTCATCAAGATCTGAAACAACTAACCTAAAAAATACCCCATAACTTCTCTTTTCGAGGCACATCAATATTCCCGTGATCATTTGTACTAATCAACTGTTAACTTTATTATATTCAAATGTGAAGGATAATTACTTGTCCACAAAATAACAACCATGCACTTTCTTTCTCTTCCTTTGTATTTTGTTCTGATTGCTCCGATCCCTTTTTAGCTTTCGCTTAAACGTTTTTTGGAATTTTGTTTCAAAATTACCAATTTAACTAAAAACAATTTTAAAGGATAACAAATATCATTGAAGTTTCAGAAACCAGAAAGTGAAAAACAAAGAAAATTAGAGAGTGTCATCACCAAAGTCACTACAGCAACATATAATTCTTTCTCAACTTATAACATTGTAATGGATGAAGACATGAATCGAGCCCCCAATCATGATTAATTACATAGGCAGAATTCAAGAAATCCTTGAAAGGTTGCATTCAACAAGAATTTCACCTTGGACCTCCCAAGTTAACCACTCGATGGCTCGATGTCCAAAAAACCAAAACTTAATCAACGCCCAGAAACAAGCAAAGCCCAAAAATCTTTGAAAGTTTGCTTAGTTACCGAGCAATTTCATCAGTGTACCTCAACATATGGACTAACAACAAAATTTCTTACCAAGATAGGTCATGAACAGAAATTTATCAAGGTAATTCAAGAATAACAATAATCCAATACATTAATGTTCCAAAAAGTAAAGTCAAAGAGATCGTGAGGACTAACCAGCCAATGGAGCTTGAGACCTCGATCACGTTCCTTTTGTGACAGTGGGTTGGGCTGCAAGCGAGACTGTTTACCTTGAAATCTGAGTAACGGTTAAATTTGTATTGAGGTCTAAAGATACGTGATTAGTCCAATACTATCTGATAATAAAGAAAACAAACGTGTAAATTAAAGAATAAACTATATCAAACCGGAGTGTGAGCAAGCATTGGCCTCGAGCTATGATGGTCTCGAGGTATATTAATAAGAACAATAAAATAAGAGCATTAAAGCTAAGAGACAATTCTGACGAGTGATGAGCAAGAAAGTAAGAGTGTATATTCTTTGGCAATGATTGATGATCTTTACAAGTGAATGGGCTCTCCTTTATATAACAAGGGAGTCCTAAATAAGGTACAATTCCATTTCTACTAAGGAATCTAATTGTACAGGTGTCTATCCGCCTAGTACGAATTCATACAAATCCGTTTCGAAATTTACGCCTTGATCTTTGTGCCATTGCGGGTCTCTCTCATTCTGTTACAAACCCATAACGACACTATCTCGGGGTAGGTCATACCCGACCCAGGTACTCATCGTGCACTTCGATCTTCGAGCCTCATACTCCGTTCTCCGACTCGAGCTTGGTTTATTGGGTTCACTAAAATCGGACTCGAAGTGACTCTTCGAGCCCATGAAATCCGGCGTACCTGATTTAGACCGTACACAGATAGTCCCCGCATTTCTTAGAATAAAATGATAAGAAACGATTTGAGCCTCGAATTTTCGGAGATCCTGATAATGACATCATCCTCGTGACATAAGCGTTCGAGGTGACTGAAATGTCACATCAGTGCGCTTCCCCAAAACACTAAATGCTTGCCAGTGGTGGTCGGCCATTAGCGACGCTGAAACGTCGCCGCTCAGCTATAAATACAAGGTTTCTCAACCCATTAAGGACTTTACTTCCTCTTTGCAACTCCTCTGATCTATTCTTCTCTCCATATCTCTCTCTTTCGCTACTAGCTTCTCCCCCCTTTTAGTGCCAAACGTTATCAAATCTCATCTCTTTCTGCTTCTTTTAACCAGAAATAATGGCTAAAACTTCAAAATTTGTTCCTAAAAAAGAGAAGGCTTCCTCCTCCTCTTCCTGTCCCTTCACGAGGTCATTCCCGGCGCTTGCACCCTAAAGAAAGATTTCAACGTCGAAAATCCTCCCGTTCTTCCTGGTCGGTGTGAACATGCATCGAGGTATATCTGCTCGATAATGGAGAAACATCTCAAGGCTATGAAAAAAGGAATGCAGTTGGGAGGATGGGTCGTGGTACAGATTCCCACTCGCGAGGAGAGTATTAACACCCACATGGAGGGGTTCTAAGTGTGTACACTTACCCCTTCACGTTGGGTCCCCTCAATCCAATCATGATCGATTTTTGTAAAAGATACCGAGTCACCCTTGGTCAGATCCACCCATCATTCTGGTGAATAGTGATCATGCTTCGCTACTTCTCCAGCAAGGCCGAGGGGCTCGATCTCACTCTCAATCATCTTATCCATTTATATCGGCCTCAGCTTTTCCGAGGGTTGATTAAACTTCAATGCCGGTCAACCAAGTCCTTCTTTGCCAGCAATGACGAGGATAAAAATCGAGGTTGGATGAGACGGTTCATTCAAGTGAGGACCAGCGACATCATCCCCGAGGGGGAAATGTCGTTCCCGGAAAAGTGGAACTTCAACCGTAAATGGAATTGTTTCCCCAGAAATTTTTCGTATTTTGACTATGCTTTGCATGATGCCCTTACCTTTATTTACAGCAGTCGCTTGGATGCCCCATGCGATCCCCGACCTCGAAGTCTAGGTCCATAAACTAGCCATGACCTCATCGTATGACAAACGCTGATGGCGTGACTTTGCAAAGGGCAAATGGGAAGCCAAACATCATGGTAAATTCCTGGTGCCTTTTTTTTTTATCGCAGACATTTCTTTTCTCATACTTAGTTTTTATCTATGCAGGCATTGGGGATTTCTCTGAAATGAGGCCGGCCCATCATGGAAAAAAGATCGAGTCCCCGATCACAATCTAAGAAAGATAATAAGAGAAAAGGAGTTTCGAAGCCCGAAGACCCCCAAATAAAGCGGGCCCTGCTCGGAGACGTAGGAAGAATGTCATTCCTGTGGATATAGACTCAGTACACCAGTTCATGAATGTCAAAGAAGATGAGGGCGAGGATTCGGCGTTGATGACTCGAAACAGAAAGCCAATCGAGGCCGCCAAGCCCTCCGAGCCAGAGATCCTGCCTCGAGGTGAGGAAACCTCGAAAAACGATGAGGGCAAATCCCCTGAATCACCCGAGGTTATGGATGTTCCTCGGCCTTCGACAAGCACATCAAAGAAGACAGATTCCGAGGTCCCCATGACCGAACAGAGCGCCTCGGGCGACCTGCCCGGGCCATGACAATGGGTCACTCTTCGTCGTTACCGGCTTACTCCGAGGACGCCATAAGGGAAGCTCGGGCCTTTAGAACTCCTGATGAGTGTGGTGACATAAATCGCCCTAAAGTTATGAACAAGCACCTTTAAGCATCAGAATAACAAAAAAATCGTTGGCGATACCCAGAAATTGCAACAACACATAGAAGAGACCAAGTTAAATTAAGTTGACGAGTAAACTACATAACCATGAGAGCGGCATTACGAATTGAGACCAAAGGATATCTGATCCAATAAGGAAGAAAATAGTGACAAGAAGGGACAAGAAGATATGGGTGTTATATGGCTGAATACGACATTGGAAATCCAAGGTCGGACTTAACAGTATTGACATTCTACTAGTAACCATAAGACGTAAGCGCGGGGAGGATAGGGGAGATAAGAGCTATGAAGGAAAAGGGACTGTGACCAATGAATCCATGTGAACGTATGTGGTAACAAATAACCTTCGAGAGTTAAATCACGATCCAACAAAATGTGCGAACTAGGAAAGATGTGTGTTATTAACCTTCTAAATAAAAGGCCACCTGCAAAGAATCACTTACCATGACGATACTAGTTCCAATATCCCGACAACCACTATTAAGAGCTCGGCACGGACATAACTGAAACAGTTCAAGGGGCCTTTAGAATTTATGCTAAGGATGTAATGGCAAATGCAGGCTGTTTAGTATTGATAGAAATTTTTTCAAATATTCAACGGCAATAATTAAGGACGCGTAACCCTCAGTCATGAATTGACGAGAACACAAACATTAATTAACCCAAAAAAAATATGAGACTATGTTAAATATATGAATATCCATGAAAGAAAAAAAATTCAAAATATGTGTAACCCTTCAAGAGCATGCCACCTAAGAAGCTCAACCATAGGAGAAAGAGTCGACTATGAGGATGAGAAGTCCACAAGTTAAACCTTGTCAAAAGTTATAAAGGACTCGAACACTGAGGAAAATACTAGATGAAAGAAAGGATGAAAGAAGCAGAATCAACCCTATAAGTTAACAATCGCCCATAATTTGACACAAGAATACAAGCTCGTATAGCCTTGTAAGAAACATAGGGTAGTATGAATGGTTACATTTTTAGTAAAATATGTGACTATTCTCAAGTTCATGAGTGTATAAAACCATGCATAACATATGTTGGAAGGTTTAGAAGTTAAACGAATAGAAGCAAATAAGTTTCGTCGAAAGTCGGCAATTTGAAAATGTTATAACCCCTATTTTTGGAGTGAAACTGGGTGACTAACATGATAAGATGGTGATTTTATGAGTTATTTTAGTCATATGATATTCGTGTATTAAGTTTTAAAGTCAGACGATTTATGAAACAAAAGTCAACAAAAGTTATCGCAAGTTACGTTCATAATTTTACTGAAAATTTAGATCTAATGTTACTAGGTTTTTCTCTTAATGCACTTGGATTTATGGGGACATCTACCCGCCAAATTAAATATTTATGAGTCTAGTTTCTAACTCATTAAACTGGTTGTTGATACAATATTGGAGTTGAGAGATATTTATATTTTTGCGAGACTGCACAAGTAGCTCCCTTTGGGACCCACAAGGTTGGTTGAGGATTATCTCGATATAAAAAGTTGTGGACTTTGTCTCCTAGCCCCATTTTTTACCTAAATCAGACCTGAAACTCTTTCAAGACCTTTCCTTAAGAGTTTAAAAGCCAAATCAAAACTAGAGAAAGTAAACAAGTGGATTCAAGCCTTAGGAACCCGAACTAGTCAATAGTTTGTTGCTTTCTCTCTTCGTGGCTGATTGAGGAAGACATATCAACGAATTAAACTCTAAAAATTAGGTATTTGTGAGCTATAAGGTATGTTCTTCACCCCTTTCCCTTGGTTGATTTATTTTAAGGCCATACCAAGCCTAGATGTTGAAGGAAAACATGTTAAACTTGAAGTAGAAAGTATGTTTGAGGTGTTGTACGTATGAGACTGTTTTGGAAGGTTTTGTGCTAGGTTTCAGATAGTTCTTGATGTAGTAGCTTGGATGTGTTGTTTTCATGTTGTTCTTGTCGTTTTTTATGTTGGTTTGAATGGGAAAGAAGTGATATAGGTGCTACCCATTTTTTTGAAAATTGAAGGTGTATTGGTGTTGATTGTTGGACTGTTTGGAAGGCTTAATATGAGTAATGTTGATGTTTTTGGGTTTTTTGGTGATTATTGTAACTTGTAGGAAATCATATAAATAGGGAGGTGCTTCCCGTTTTAACGTAAAATAGGTTATGGTCAATATATAATAGTTACGACAATGATAGTATAATTTCTCTTATTGTAGACTAAGGAGCCGTAACATTTGCATAGCTTGAGGTTCGGCAGTATATACAAGGTATGTGAGGCTATCTCTTTCTTTCTTTTTCACGACTCTAATTTGACATAATGTAAACGTATGAGCTTCCAAAGATACTCTGCTCTTAGAAGCTAGCAGTACTTACATTATTTCCTTCTTATGAAAAGATTGATGTTGATGTTGCTTCTCTTATTCTTATGTATCAAATGTTTTTGGTATTTCCTAATTCCTATAAGATTCATGGTGACGAATTAGCTCTAATAACCTATATGGAGGTTACCGACCTTACGTCAATCCGAAAGGGTTAGAGTGTGATTCCATGAGTCTAGCATGCATATATATATATATATATATATATATATATATATATATATATATATTTTACTCTACCGAACTGCGCTTTAGTCGGCCGGGTATGGCACTTATAGTGCAACCACTGATCAGTTGAGTTTTACCGAGCTCCACGTGAACAGGTACGATTCTATCGAGCCTTATGATGGCCGGGTATGTTTTATCGAGCCTATTATGGACGGGTACGATATGACGATGATGATGCCCACATAGGCGTATATTATAAAAGTATACGTGTGTGTGTGTGTGTATGAGTGCGCGGGGGCATGTGTGTATATATATATATATATATATATATATATATATATATATATATATATATATATATATATATATATATGAGTGTATGTGTGTGTGTCATACATTTCATGTCAGTCTTCCTCATAGGCACTCAGATGTTACAGGTTGTATCTTCCCTATCTCTCTTTACATTATGGTTCTTATTTATGCTTCCTGCCTTACATATTCAGTACTTTATTCATACTGACGTCTCTTTTATTTGTGGACATTGCATGGCATGCTGCAGATCTTGATAGAATGGTTGAGGGTCCTCTCAGTAGGCTACCAGTTCAATAGGAAGTCTTGTTGCACTCCACTTGCCTCAGAGTTGCCTTTTGACTCAGTATACTTATGTACATATGTTTATGGGTATGACGGAGCCTGTCCCAATCCTATGATGTTTATGTATTCCTTGGAGGCTTGTAGACAGATGTCATGTGTATGGATATTTTATTTGGCCTTGTAGACCTATTTATATCATGTATATAATTTTGGGGATGTCCCTCTTGCCCATTTATGCATGATAGTAATAGTATGGTTAAGGATATGTTACATTGGTGCTGGCAAGTAAGGCCCGGACGCCCATCGCGGTCCTCCAGTTTGGTTCGTGAAATTTTCAAATTTCGTATGTACATAAATAAGGACTGTTTAAAGGTTTTGACATAGAACTTGTTGGTTCCCCAAGTGCACGCAAGTATATGTGGTCCTCAAGTAATAAAGTGACTCGAAAGTCGGATGTCGAACTTACAGAGACTTAGATTGATCATTAACTAAGCAAACTAAAATCAACTAATTGTACAAGATATTTAAGAGTGGTATTTTTCTATTAATTTACTATTGCAAAAATTAAACAAGTAACAACTAATTTATCAAGAATGCAAATGTGTGCGATGAGATTTAACTTCACCGGAGATGAATATTCCAGGGTTGTGGTTGGTTTATCAATCCTATTAAGTTCAATAATCACACTCGTTAATTCAGTTTATCTATGGTTGCTAATTAACCGGTTCGTTTATATGAACAGCATGTTCCCACGATACTACTCACCTGTCCACAATATATCCTATATTCCTATGGTAATGAGTCTATCATGAAAGAATATAATAAGGTATTCAATTAGGAAAGATTGTTAGATATATTCCTATCCTAACCGCGAAATCTTTCCCCGAGCCACAGGTTCAGAAACAAGCTCTCTCTAATTTTAGTCTAATCTAAACACGGCATTCCCAACCATAGCATAGATAGTAGAGTGAATGGGTAGCTACAACAATTCACAAGTTAAAACTAGAATTAAAGAAACAACCACAAGAATATAATCTGAATTAACGAAGATGTAATTAATAAACGTTACTAATTATGTCAACCACAACCCTTGAACTAGAGTGTTTAGCCACTCATGTTTGTAGTAACAATTTTTCAAGTATTTTCCATAAATAAATTACAAAGAAAAAATAAAGGAATGAAGAACTCTATGAGTTTCTCCTACGAAAATTGTTCCACGTGATGTTCTTACCTCCGGTCGCAAAACTCCTTTCAAAATGATGTTTAATAACTATATATATGTGTAGGGAAAATTCCTAGACGAAATAACCAAGTCCAAAACCAAAAAGGAGACAAAATAGGCTTTAAAATTCAGGAACACCCTCGCTGCAGGCCTCACGCCGCGAGGCAAAATGTGAGATTCACCTCGTTGTACAATGTACGATGACAACTCTGTTGCGAGCTCCTCCTCGCTTTAGCATGCGCGATGCAAGCTCAATCGCGAGCTTTAATCCTCGCGTCGCCTGCTCTATAGCGAGAAACAAGGCTCACTTCGCCTGAGTTCTCTGCTTCATTTACAATTTGCTTTGCTTCAGTTTTCATTCTGATTTGTATCTTTGCTTGCCTAACTTTCCATTCCTTCTCATTTCTTTCTTCCTTTCAAAATCCTTTGCCTTGTTTATTTTTGTCTTATTTTGTATTTGTCTTCAATCATTGTCTCACTATATCATTATAATATTTCCAATCAATAAATGATCATGAACCATTCTTGTAGTATATAAAATACACATAAAATCTCTACTTTGCTCTCAATTTCGTCTTCAACGTACCTACACATAAAATAGACTCAATTAAGCACGAACATAGTATAGTTTAGCATTAAATCACCTAAAATGTAAGGTAAGTAATGCACTAAAAATATGGAATTATAGCCAAACATCAATACCCGACACTTAAACGCGGCTCGTCCTCGAGCAATCAAACTACACTTTATATAGACCCGACCTTTAAAACAATTCTCCTAACTCATCACACCAAGAATCTTTAAAATAGACTAAGCACAAGTGTGTAACATCTTCACCTCAAAATTTGACTCACAAGTACCATGTATTATTCACAACTCACTCACTTACTCTAACATAGAGGTCAATGACATTACCTTTCCTTCATGATTCAAGTGCCCTCACACAACAAAAGAAATTAGTTCCACGCACAATAAAAGTAAAGAACAATTAGGAACTCAAGATAAAAGGAATTCACTCACTCTCAGAAATAGCATTCATATTCAACAAAAGATGCACCATAGGCTTGCCCGTAGTATACTACTCTACTAGTCGAGCTCATTCAGTCTAGGATCAAGTAGGACTTTAATCGGTTGTAATGTAGGCTGCGGGTCGGGTAGGATACATTGGATATAAGAGTGACTACACCTCCCTAAGAACTTTAATACATATACTTTAACATTCAAACTCATACTTATGCCAAACCACACATCCACCTTCACATCAATGTATATTAACTATATACTTCTTTTAAGCATAATTACATCACGAGTCACCACTATCAAGGAATATTTTTCACAGCAATACGACTAAGTTTTTCTTTCATATTTTTCAATTCTAGTGGCTCTTATTTTTTTCAAAATAGTGCACCTTCATCCTTAGTTCATTAGCTCCACTCAAAGGCCAAACCAATCACCCCACACTTTAACTTTTACAAAGTTCATAACAAGTCAAGTGCTCATGAGAGGTTAAAAGGCTCAAAAAATGGTTAATTCAAAGAAATGGGTAAGGCTTGTAATGTGGTTGACAAAAAAATAAGATTACAGGCTGAAAGGGTTAACTACATGATAAGTAGGGATTTTGACTACTTATTTGCATTCTTTTACTTTTGTTTTAGCTCAAAAATGCTTAAAGGTATTCCCGAAAACTAATGAAATATGCTTTCTTACAGGAATATTGGGAAATGAGCCAAAGAATGAAAATCAACTCAAGAAGTAGTATTTTTTGGACAATGACTACAACAAAACAAAAAGAGCAAAGTGCAGACCGCACAATATTGAGTGTGGCGTGGACAATGAAGGATCTATGACAGAATTCTTGTGCAAAGTGCGGACCGACAATTATTGTGCGGGCGCAGATGATGAGGTTCATAGAGATGGTATTTTGGGTCCATGAATAAGTGCAGACTGCACTATCATTGTGCGGCCGCAAAGTTCAAAGTACGGCCGCACTCAGAAATGTGCGTTCCGCAGAAGCCTCTCATGTCAAGCTCAAGTTTAGGAGTGCGGCCGCACTCAGAAATGTGCGGTCCGCAGAATCTGAAGAAGTGTGGCCGTAACCCAGAATTGTGCGGCCATAAAAGTCCATCCTGTCAAGCCAGCTTTAAATTACGGACGGCAAACAAAACAGTGCAACCGCAGAATATCCACAGGGGCAATTTTATCTGATGATTTCAGCTGGGTATAAATAGTTCTTTTTGTCAAATTTAGGTTAAGTTTGAAGACCAGAAAGTAGATAGCCGTTTTTCCTTTACTATTTTGGGAAACCATATATTAGTTTATCATTTTAACATTGAATTTTCTCCATCTTTCATCTATTATGAGTTTAATCTTATTTTCTTCTTTAGTTTCTTCAATTTTATCTATGAGTAGCTAATTTCTTATCTAGGGTTCTGACCAACCCTAGTGTGGGTGCCTAATGGGTGTGTAATTTAGGGCTTGTTTGTGATTGGGTAAGTAATATTTAGCCTAGTTCTTGCTTAAATTTATAATAAATGCTTGCAATCATTGATTCAAGCCTAATTGACCTAGTCTTTACTTGATAAAGAGAGACTAAGTCTAGGAAAGGTAGGCTAACAAGAAATTGGATTGAACTCAAGAAATTGATAGCCCCAATAGAGGTCAAATCTAGAGATAGTAATACCCGACTTGAGAACTTATCACTTGTTTTGTGAATTACCCATTTGGACTTGAGAAAGCCAAATTGGGAAAAACCACTCTAACTACCGAAAGGTAACGAGTGGGTAATCATGTGTGATTGCTATATTACATCCCAAACAACCAAACCTTCCCTAAATCCCACAATCTGTTAGGTAACCACCTAGGTGGAAGTCACGGCCCTAGAAATTTTATAAACTTAAAAAACAACAACACCAAAAATATCGTTCTATAGCTTTTTATTTGCGAAGAATATTATAAATTTTAGAATTAGAAAGATACAACCAAGTATGTGGAAGTGCATTTTGGGCACGTCCTAAACTTAGTCTAGATATATACTTAATCCAATATAAGATCTCTGAGAAATCGACCCCGACTCACGTTGGATAATTATAATTGCATCGACCGCTTCACAATCCCAATTAGTGGTGTGAATTTGGGCGACATCAATTTTTGGCACTGTTGTCGGGGAGCTAAAAATAGATTTAGCTGTATATTTGTTTTTGTGTGTGACTTGTCTTCTTTTCCTTCCAGGTTACTAACCTTTTTATGAATCGATTATAGGTACAAAAATGGCTCTCAACAATGATCCTCTCGGAAACTTGCCTTTGGGGGAGGAAGTGGACGATGACCAAGGCGATGAGGTTCCTCTTGAACCTCAAGTAAATAAGCGAGGCCCACCGCCTCATGATAATATTCCCGTACCTCCCCCATCTCCACCAAGAGCGGTGCCACATCGGGTGTTTCTAAACGAAGGATATGCAAGTTCCATTGTCCCGCCCCGCATTAGGACGAGCAACTTCCAAATCACCAATGTTATGCTCACATTGCTAGAGCAATGGGGATTATTCACCGGGAATCCAAGCCAAAATGCATACAAGCACTTGAAAGGATTTGTGGACACTTGCTGGGGGAGTAAGCAGACCAACGTCTCTGAGTATGCTGTAAGGTTGAAGCTATTTCCCTTCTCTCTATGGGGAAAGGCCTTGGATTGGTTATAAAGATTGCCAAACGATTCCATTCATACATGAGATGAATTGGCGAAAATATTTATTGCCAAGTTCTTTTGTCTCGGGCATATGGCTACCCTTCGGGATGAGATTCTAGCATTCAAGAAAGAACCTAATGAGCCTTTGCACGATATTTGAGAGAGGTACCGTACTATGGTGAAGGAGTGCCCGAATAATGATATGACTGAGGCTATGATTCAACAAACATTCTACAGGGGGATCAACACTACCGATCAATGTGTGGTCAATCAACTTGCCGGTGGAAATTTCCTGACAATGCCATATGCTGAAGCTTGTGAAATTTTAGATAAAATAGCGGATACTTCATCGGCATGGAAAAGTAGAGCTAATGTTCCTCAAGGTGATCCAAATGTGATTCACCTACACAAGGAATTGTATGATCATGGGCAAGTAATTGTCGAGTTGACAACCACAATGAATCAATTAGCGAAAGCTCAACTTTAACAAGTTCAAGGTCCTAAACAAGTGAATGCAATGGAAGGTGTTAATATGATGGTGAATAAAAGAAGGAAAAAAGGTCAACAAGTGCAAAACCGTGTGGAACAATTGTGCAAGATGATAGTGGGTTTGACCAAGACGAATCATACAATGAGCAAGAGAAAGAAGTGCAATATGTGAACATTTATCAAGGGCAAAGAAACAATTATCAAGGACCAAATCAACAACAATGGCGTTCTCAATGAAATCAAGGAAATTGGAACAATCAAAACCACCAAGGCAATTGGAGTGGTGGTAACAACAATCAAGGTAATTGGAACAATAACAATAATCAAGGTAATTGAAATAATCAAGGAAACCATGGCAATTGGGGTGGAAACAATCAAGGATATCAGGGAGGCAACAACCGAAAGGGTTGGAATAATAACCAAGGGAATCAAGGATCGGGCTTTCAAAGGCCACCGATGTATCAACAACCAAGCAACCTGCCTCCTTATCCGCCTCATGGTTCTATATCTTCCAATAATGAGATGGGACGGATTGAAAATATGTTCAAACAAATGATGGAGAAAAATGTCGACCCTGATGCTTAACTAGCCTCTCACAACACTTCAATCCAAAATCTGGAGGTTCAATTAGAGCAAATCGCGCAAGCTTTAAATACTCGTCCTAAGGGGGCACTACCTAGTGATACGGTGGTGAACCCGAAGGGTGGGAACAATAGGGGACATGCCATGGCCGTAACCAGTAGGAGTGGAAAAGGTGGGGAGGCAACAACCTCAAACCAAAGAACAGTTGTGGATGATGATGTAATGATTCAAGAAAATAAAATTCCAAGCAATATGGTTCAAGCTAGTGAAGAAGTGACAATTGATATTGATGAAAATATGGAGGAGACACAAGAAGAAGTAAACTTGTCTAGGGAACACTTGATTGACATACCAGAGCCGATAGTGCCAAAGGCCAAGGCACCAATACCAAGGCCTCCTCCTCCATACGATCACCGGGTGGAGAGTGTATATGGACTATCGAAAACTCAACAAAATCAGTCGAAAAGATCATTTCCCACTTCCATTCCTTGATCAAATGCTTGATAGGTTGGCCAGTCGAGATTTCTATAGTTTCCTTGATGGATATTCCGGCTACAATCAAATTCTTATTGCTCTGGAGGACCAAGAGAAGACTACTTCACTTGTCCCTATGGAAATTTTGCATTCTCGTGGATACCATTTGGGTTATGCAATGCACCGGCGACATTTCAACTGTGTATGATGGCCATCTTCATCGACATGGTGGAGGATTTTCTTGAGGTCTTCATGGATGACTTTTCTGTGGTCGTAAATTCTTTTGATGATTGATTGAACAACTTGGATAAGGTCTTGGCAAGATGTGAGGAGACAAGCTTGGTTTTGAATTGGGAGAAATGTCACTTCATGGTCGAGGAAGGCATTGTCTTCGGCCATAAAATTTCAAAGCATGGTATTGAGCTCAACAAGGCCAAAATAGAGGTGATCTCTGACGATGCCTCACCCACACTACTATATAAGTATGAAGGCAAAGGTCGTGTAGCTTTTACCCGAATTGTCGGGATCGAATCCACAGGGAGTCTATAGATGGGAGTGAGTGTATAAGTGATCTAGAAGGGTCGATTATTTCTAATTGCACTTCTAAACATTGGTTGGTGTTGAACTATACTAAATGTATTCTATTGTTTGTAAGCTAATTAATGACTAACTTTGTTTTGTTTTTGTTGTTGTTTTCTAATATTGATAAAGGCACTAGGGTCGTGACTGTGGCCTAGGTGGATACACAAAGGGATTCAATTCTAAGGTCGGGGAATTTTCTAGGGATATAGCTATAACCAAAGCACGAAGGTGCTCACTCTATACCTGTCGGTATTTTGAGTGATTATACCCTAATTGCCTCTCTCGAGTCCAATTGGGTGCCCAATAATCAAGCAATATAGGCTTAGATAGGGTGTTACTCTCTCGAGGTTTAACCCGTTAACTAGGGCTCAAGTAGGGTTTTACCATTTCTGGGTTTAACCCCGTTGATTGGGAGTACCAATCTCTTGATAATGCCCTAATTTCCTATTAGGATAATTTCTAGACTCAAGTCTTCTTCTCAAGAAGGACCCAAGTCATGAAAAGATTAATTAGTGTTTGCAACCACTAATTATAGCAATAAAAACCTTGAAATAGCCTAAATAGCCAATACCCATTAATTTCCCAACCTTAATTTTCAAACTCCATTATATACCCACACTAGGGTTGAGCCAAACCCTAGCTAATGGGTCTAGCTACTCATAATCAAAGATGAGAACAATAATAGAGAAGAAGGATAACCCATTTAATTGATTCCTAACAATGAAATTGAAGTTTTCAATGTTAAAAATGCAAGAATAAATCTAAAGAAATAAAAACCCTACAATATTCACGAGCTCTCTATTCTGAAAAACAGCTGATATGTTCCAGGTCTGTAAATAAATTACAAAATAGTCTATTTACAGTTTGCCAAATTTTCGGATAAAAATACCCCTGCAGGACCACCGTGGACCGCAAAAACACGACCGCGGTCCGTGAAAACATTAGGACCTCACTAGAACGCCACCGCGGTCCGTGAAACTTCGACCATGGCCGCGGTGGGAACTTGCAATTCTTGGGTCTCACTGGAACTCCATCGCGGTCCGCGAAACTTCGACCGCGGTCGTGGTGGATGATAGTCAAATTTCTGAGCTCACTGGAAATGCACCGCGGTCCGTGAAACCACGACCGCGGCCGCGGTGGCTGATGGCCTTAATTTCTGAGCTTACTGGAAATGCACCGTGGTCCGTGAAACCACGACCGCGACCATGGTGGCCTTGTTTTCTTGAGCAGCCTTGTTGGGTTTGATCCTTGTGCCGGATTCACTCCTATTTTGAGCATATTTTAGACTGAATGCCTTTATTTCTGGTTCAATCCTGCAACAAGCACAATGTATAAGCTTTAGGGGCTATTTTGTGTAAAATTGTATCCAAAATTCATGTATAAGGACACGTAAAACGAGGCAAAAATCCAAGTTATCAACTCCCCCAAACTTAAGCTCTTGCTTGTCCTCAAGAAAAACAAAATAAGCCCCACCCCTATGAGAGATTTCACAAAAATTTGGCTGCACTATTGGTGACCTCAACTAGCATCAATTGGAACTAACCATAGCCCCTAATGCAAATAAATCATTGACAATGATTGAACTTTTCAAAACCATAGTTTCAAGTGTGATACAAGAGCTTCAAGGGTTGGTCCAACTCATCAGTGAACTTCTAACTATTACCTCGGTCAGTGTGGATCCCAAACTCTTATTCCGTAACTTTTTTTAAGCATCTCACCTTTAAGAATAATGACACTCAGAACGAGGAATATGGTGAATCGCTCATCTCTCATCAAGGAAAGAGTCCCAAGTTCGGCTGAAAGTACCATAGGCTTTCCCTTTGTGTACATCACCACTAATGTAGGCTTCACTCGACCTGAGATCATATAGGGCTTTTTGTGGAATCATGATGAAGGCTTTTGGTCAAGGGTAGGACGTATTTGGTTAGAGTGAGTTTTATCTTTCCTTAAACAATTCATTTTTTTGTTGCTCTCACATTTTCTTGACTCTTTGAGTCTTTTTATCTTTTGTATGGTTGGAGAGACACTTTTTCATCAATTTCCTTTATTTTCTTCTTATGCTTTCCAAACTTTTGGCATCACTTTTTCATTAATTCCCTTTGTTTCTTCTTTTTGTTCATTCTTTTCTTTTCATTCTTTTTCATTGCTTTTTCTCTTATCTTTCTTTCTTTTGTGCCTTCTTTTTCACTTCATCACATCCCTCGTCTCTCCCCCAAACTTATGTTGCCTAGCGCCAAGGAAAGATCGGGTGCCAAAAGAGGGCAAAAGAATGGTTAAAGGCTTGTAACTTTGGTTGAAAGAAAAGGCTTAAGGCTCAAAAGGGTTGACTAGGGAATATTTCTTTTGGAAGGTCATGGAAGTGCTTAATTATTTGTTCAAGCCAAGGAAAGCCTATAGTCACTTCTCAAGTCAAATTACACCTAGAATTTCACCTAAACAACACTCAGGGCAAGTTCTAGACTAGTGGCACGAAACTTGGACTTGCAATTACGAATTTCTCACCACTCACAGCTAAAGGATTGTTATAGAAACCGAGTCGAGGGCCCACAACGACCTTATTCGTTCTTTGAGTATAAAAAAAATGGTCCCGAAGAACCACCCGATGATTATCGACCAACACAAGAGTCTCAAGATCATCATTATCACCATCCTCAACACAACGGTTTGTCTTTGACCATGGGATCAAAGGAAACTGTGTTAGGCCCAAGTGAAGCTTTGCTTGAGGTACTTTTATTGAAAAACAAAATAACAAGAAAAGGAAAAATAGACTCAAATCCTTAAGAAGGTTGTCACACCATCCATCCTTGGGAAGAGCCACCCGGTTCACACAAGTCCCACCTTTGGAAAGAACCGTGGCATTAAGAAAACCAAAGGCTTATGCTCACGAGAAAACCAAACAAGAAGCTATGAAAGAAATCTTTCGAGCTCATGTGTGATGCAAGTGATGTGGCAGATGGAGCAGTTTTGGGGCAATGTATCAACAAAATCTTCCATCAGGTCTACTATACTAGTAAGACCATGAAAGATGCCTAAGTCAACTACACAGTGACCAAAAAAGAGCTCCTTTCTATTGTATTTTCTATGGAGAAGTTCCGCCCGTACTTTATGGCTACAAAGGTGATTGACCACACCGATCATGTGGTGCTTCGATATTTGATGAGCAAGAAAGATTCAAAGGCAAGGTTAATGCGGTAGGTGCTTCTATTGCAAGAGTTTGATCTAGAGATTCAAGACTGCAAGGGTAGTGAAAACAAAGCGGCAGACCACTTTTCTCGTTTGGAGGAGGAGGGGAGGCCACATGACGATCTTGAGATAAATGATTCCTTCCCTGACGAGAAACTTCTAGCCATTTCAATGACCGGGATGCCATAGTTCACCGACTTAGCCAATTATCTTGTAGGTGGTATTGTCCCGAATGAGTTTTCTTCAAACCAAAGGAAGAATCCCAAAAGGGATTGCCTTAAATATTATTGGGATGAGCCGTATCTCTTCCGAATTTGTACCGATTGTGTGATTCGATGATGTGTACCGGTAGAAGAAAAAGTGGAAATTCTTCAGGCTTGCCACTCTTCACCATATGGTGGTTACCATGGTGGAGCTAGAACTACAACAAAAGTGTTGAGTTGTGGATTCTATTGGCCTACTCTTTACAAGGACACTAGTGATATCATCAAGCATTGTGATGAATGTCAAAGGGCCAGTGGGATTTCTAAGAAAAATGAGATGCCCCTCACCACCATCTTGGAGATTGACAAATTTGATGTGTGGGGCATTGATTTCATGGGTCCGTTCGTGAGCTCTTGTGGGAAAACTTACATTTTGATAGTTGTGGATTATGTGTCAAAATGGGTTGAAGTCGTGGCTTTACCCAACAATGAAGCTCGAAGTATGGTGGCATTTTGAAACAGAACATCTTTACGATATTTGGTACTCCAAGGGCCATTATTAGTGATGGAGGATCGCACTTTTGCAACAAAGATTTTGATACCTTACTCACAAAGTATGGTGTCACTCACGAAGTGTCGACCCCCTATCACCCACAAGCAAGCGGGCAAGTGGAAGTCTCCAACCGGGATATCAAGAGTATTTTGTCAAAGACAGTGAATGCCAACCGGACAGATTGGTCAAAGAAACTTGATGATGCTCTTTGGGCTTATAGGACGGCTTACAAAACACCGACGAGTATGTCTCTGTACCGGTTAGTGTTCGGGAAACCTTGTCACCTTCTGGTAGAACTTGAGTACAAGGCTATGTGGGCATTGAAGAAGATTAATCTTGAATGGGGTGTCGCCTCTACCTTAAGGGTCGCACAATTGAATGAGCTTGATGAATTCCGGTACCATTCATATTCAAATTCATCCTTATATAAGGACAAGATGAAGTACCTCCAAGACAAGTACATAAGGAGTTCAAAGAAGGTGATCTTGTGTTATTATTCAAACAATTCTCTATTATGAATGTTTCCGGGAAGTTGAAGTCTGAGTGGAGTGGTCCATTTGAAGTTGTGCATGTGACACCCTTTGATGCATTGGACTTGAAGAATAAAAATGATGATGTGTTTAGAGTCAATGGTCACCTGGTGAAGCATTATCTTATCAAAGTTGATGATAGCCACGTCATTGCGTTAATTCATTTCAAGTGATTGATGGTAATCTGTGTCGTGCCGCGATGTTAAATCAGGCGCTTCTTGGGAGGCAATTCGTGTTTCTTTTCATTTTTCATTTTCTTCCTTTTTAGATAGGTTTTGTATTGAACTAACTGGTTTAAGTGAATTGCAGGAATGAGTGTGCATTGCAGGTATTGTGCTCAAAAAAGTGGCCAAGTGTTGAAAAAGTGTGGTTCGTACATTTATTATGCGGACCGCACAATAGTGAATGCAACCGCAGAGAGGAGTTTGCGGCCGCACAATTATTTGTGCTACCGCACAACTGGAGACCCAAAATGTGAAACTCTCTGAAGTTTGAGTTGCAGAGAAAAGGCCATTCTGTGGCTGCACACAAAATTGTGCGGACCACACAAATTTCTACGGCCGCACTCAATTTTGTGCGAACTGCAGAATTTCATCAAGGTCCAGGTAAAGAGTGCGGGTCACACTCAAAATTATGGGGCCACACTCAACTTAAATTTTGACCGACTTGGTCAACCTATAAGTAGAACCTCAGTGCACTATTCACAACTTTACACAGTCTGAGTTCTTGTGACCTAAGCAAGCAGAGTCCACAACAAATTAGTTCACACTCCTCATTCATTTCATCAGTTTAGATCCTCACGTGCATCCTTCATCACTGGTATGTTCAAGTCATGTTTAGATTTTTCAGTATTCCTTAATTTTTTTTCTTCATTAATATAGTTATTTTTAGGCCTAAAATGTCAAATGTTCTTCATATGTGCTTAAAATTATGTGGGTAATGTCATGTATGCTCATTGAGGACTGGGTAAATCATTAATCATGTTTAATTTGCAAATACCATGTCTAAATTGTGCAAATATTGCAAAACCTAAAGTCAGTTCCGTTTAATTTCAAATTGTGATGTTACACCCCATGTTTTCGTACGTAAAAGTATGTCATAAGTAAATTGGTGAAAGCTCCGAAATGAGATATTATATCCCGCATTTTCATACGTTAAAGTTTCGTCGTAAGTTAATCAACGTAGGTTCGGGAATGGGATAATTTTGGGATAAAATACAGTCCGAGCTAAAATATCCGGTATTTATGGACTAGTACCATACAAGGTACCCCATGGCCATTATAGTAAGGTATATAAGGTGTGTTAAAAGTGAGTAGTATTTTAAGTAATTTGAAATAATTCTTAATTATGTGGATAATTGATTAATTATTGGTTAATGGGAGATTAACAAGTTGATTAAGGCATTGTGGATAATTAACTAAGGTCTTTGGATGAGCTCAAGGTGTAGAAACGTGGCAGCCAATTATGTTGAAATTAATGACTCTTAATGTCACTTGAAAGGTGGAAAAATTTGAAGAAAGTATTGGCCACCTAAGTCATCAAGTGGGGCCCATTCCCAAAGGTTAAGAAATCCTTTCTAAGTCATTTTGTAAATCTCTACAATAACAAGAAAGCTTCAGCCAAACACATAAAAAAGTTACCATCAAAAGCACTTTCTAATCCAAGAAACTTAGCAACTTAATTTCACTTTCCAAATAGCAACATTGTTGCAAAATTCTTAAGGAAAAGATTCGTCCAAGATTTTCTTTGCATAAGCAACGTGATTGCTACGAGCTTTTCATATGACTTGTTCCGTGTTTTGTCGCAATTAACGTGTTTTAGAGGAATTGTCAAGAGAATCCACTCATGTATGTTAAGGCTATCCCTTCTTTCCTTTTGGCATGATCTATACGACACAAACGAAACGAGCAAATGCACAACTTCCATAGATGACTCTATTCATAGAAATGCTAGAGATTCTTATATTCTTGATTTCCCACATATCCTATTATTCTACCGTCTGTTCATGGGTCTCAGAAAATACGTAAGTTGACAAAGTTTATATTCTGATATTAATCAGAGATATTTTGTAAATCTCTACAATAACAAGAAAGCTTCGGCCAAACACATAGAAATGTTACCATCCAAATCACTTTCTAATCCAAGAAACTTAGCAACTTAATTTCACTTTCCAAATAGCAACATTGTTGCAAAATTCTTAAGGAAAAGATTCGGCCAAGATTTTCTTTGCATAAGCAACGTGATTGCTACGAGCTTTTCATATGACTTGTTCCATGTTTTGTCGCAATTAATGTGTTTTAGAGGAATTGTCAAGAGAATCATCTCATGTATGTTAAGGCTATCCCTTCTTTCCTTTTGGCATGATCTATACGACACAAACGAAACTAGCAAATGCACAACTTCCATAGATGACTCTATTCATAGAAATGCTAGGGATTCTTATATTCTTGATTTCCCACATATCCTATATTCTACCGTCTGTTCATGGGTCTCAGAAAATACGTAAGTTTATAAAGTTTATATTATGATATTAATCAGAGATATTTTGTAAATCTCTACAATAACAAGAAAGCTTCAGCCAAACACATAGAAATGTTACCATCCAAATCACATTCTAATCCAAGAAACTTAGCAACTTAATTTCACTTTCCAAATAGCAACATTGTTGCAAAATTCTTAAGGAAAAGATTCGTCCAAGATTTTCTTTGCATAAGCAACGTGATTGCTACGAGCTTTTCATATGACTTGTTCCGTGTTTTGTCGCAATTAACGTGTTTTAGAGGAATTGTCAAGAGAATCAGCTCATGTATGTTAAGGCTATCCCTTCTTTCCTTTTGGCATGATCTATACGACACAAACGAAACGAGCAAATGCACAACTTCCATAGATGACTCTATTCATAGAAATGCTAGAGATTCTTATATTCTTGATTTCCCACATATCCTATTATTCTACCGTCTGTTCATGGGTCTCAAAAAATACGTAAGTTGATAAAGTTTATATTCTGATATTAATCAGAGATATAATGGTCTTATGACGTGCCGAGAGATTTTATTGATGTACTTCTCATGCATTGCATTCTTTTATACATGTACATTGACCCATGACCAGACGACGCTATATACGCGTATATATGTATATTATATGTCTATGGGATATGAGAAAAGGTTGCGGTGTTATATACGCACCATCACCTGATCAGCTGGTATACGTTGATGATTTGCCCACAGTGGCCAAGATGATATGATGGGATGCCCTCAGAGGCATGATGATGTTATGAACACATGTACCTATGCACGACATGACATACATACGCATATGCATGACACTATGAGTATTTCANCTCATGTATGTTAAGGCTATCCCTTCTTTCCTTTTGGCATGATCTATACGACACAAACGAAACTAGCAAATGCACAACTTCCATAGATGACTCTATTCATAGAAATGCTAGGGATTCTTATATTCTTGATTTCCCACATATCCTATATTCTACCGTCTGTTCATGGGTCTCAGAAAATACGTAAGTTTATAAAGTTTATATTATGATATTAATCAGAGATATTTTGTAAATCTCTACAATAACAAGAAAGCTTCAGCCAAACACATAGAAATGTTACCATCCAAATCACATTCTAATCCAAGAAACTTAGCAACTTAATTTCACTTTCCAAATAGCAACATTGTTGCAAAATTCTTAAGGAAAGGATTCGGCCAAGATTTTCTTTGCATAAGCAACGTGATTGCTACGAGCTTTTCATATGACTTGTTCCGTGTTTTGTCGCAATTAACGTGTTTTAGAGGAATTGTCAAGAGAATCCACTCATGTATGTTAAGGCTATCCCTTCTTTCCTTTTGGCATGATCTATACGACACAAACGAAACGAGCAAATGCACAACTTCCATAGATGACTCTATTCATAGAAATGCTAGAGATTCTTATATTCTTGATTTCCCACATATCCTATTATTCTACCGTCTGTTCATGGGTCTCAAAAAATACGTAAGTTGATAAAGTTTATATTCTGATATTAATCAGAGATATAATGGTCTTATGACGTGCCGAGAGATTTTATTGATGTACTTCTCATGCATTGCATTCTTTTATACATGTACATTGACCCATGACCAGACGACGCTATATACGCGTATATATGTATATTATATGTCTATGGGATATGAGAAAAGGTTGCGGTGTTATATACGCACCATCACCTGATCAGCTGGTATACGTTGATGATTTGCCCACAGTGGCCAAGATGATATGATGGGATGCCCTCAGAGGCATGATGATGTTATGAACACATGTACCTATGCACGACATGACATACATACGCATATGCATGACACTATGAGTATTTCATTATTTACAGAGTTATTCAGACTTATATGTCGAGTCTTTTACTCCATGTTTCTCTCATGTCTATTATTTACTGATTTTCATTCCTTACATACTCGGTACATTATTTGTACTGACGTTCCTTTTTCCTGGGAACGCTGCATTTCATGCCCGCAGGTCCTGATAGACAGGTCGAGAGTCCTCCAAGTAGGCTATCAGCTCAGCGAAGATGTTGATGCACTCCATTGCTCCGGAGTTTCTTAATTTGTCAGTATGATTAGTACATGTATTGGTTGGTACGGCGATTAATCCCGACCTTTATGATAAGTATGTACTCTTAGAGGCTTATAGACAGATGTCATGTGTACGGATATTTGTATGGCCTTGTCAGCCTATATTTAAAGTACATAATGGATCAAGTTGGCCTTATAAGCCCATATGTCACAGGTATACGTTTCTATATCAGGTTGGGACATTCTATGTCGGGTATTCCCTCATGTTTACTCTAATTGTATCATGAAACGCCTTCTGGACCACCTATCTATGATGATATAATAATAAAGATACATTACATTGGTACTCGATTGAGTAAGGTACCAGGTGCCCATCGCGGCTCATCAATTTAGGTCATGACATGTGCGTCCGCACAAAAAATTGTGCGGTCCGCAAATCTTGAGTTAGGTCAAAATGTGATGCATGTAAAGTGTGGACCGCACTCAAAATTGTGCGGTCTGCAGAAAAATTGTGCGATCCGCGGGAAACTATGTGCGACCGCACTTTGGAACATCAGAGAACCAGTATTCTGAACCTGGGATGGTGTGACCGCACTCAAATTTTTGTGATCCACACTTCAGGTTGTGCGAACGCACTTTAAAATTATGCGGTCTGCACATGGCAGTCTCCGGCCGCACTCAATTTTATGCAGTTTGCACTGTCTCTTCTGTAGGCTGTTTTACTACCCTGTTTTGTTGCAACTGTTAACAATGCGTATGAACTGTAGCTGACTTATTTTCCTTGTATTGCAGATGATGGTTCGATCAAGAGGTAGAGGTGACATATCTAAAGAGAGGGGTGAACCCTCCCGAGGCTGAGGAAAGGGCACTCACCCTTTGAAAGTGCAATCAAAAGCCATCGCCAAAAAGTTGACCACTAGGAGAGGTAGAGCTATAGAGCCATCAGAATCTAGATCATATGCCCTGTCTAGGGAAGCCTCTGAGGGTCACTCAGTGGAGGTGTAGCCTGAGGCCCAGTCCCAACCACTACAAGCAACTGGGAGATACCAATTGCGCAACGAACCCTCCACCGGAGCAAGTTCTTCTGAGGGTTCCGATGCCAGTAGCCAGGGTTCAGATCCCTCCTCTACACCTACCCCTCATGCACTAGTTACAGTAGATGATGATGATCATGTCCCTGATAATGATAGAGGAGGTGACACTTGAGTGGGCGGCCTAGAGAGGTCAAAGAAGAAGGAAGCATAGGAAGATCGATTTGTGAGTCTGACAACCTTCACAAGGTTTAGAGAGTGGTGGCCCTAGAGATCGCTCAGACTTGAGCGACAATTCTTATTGAAGGATTTGGATAAATATAATCCAAATGTCCTTAGACAATTCAGGGAGCGACCAAGGGGTGGATGTGGTTCACCTAGAGTGTCATAGATGTAAATTAGCACTTGGTATGGGAGTTTTATGCCAATGTGGCACACATCAAGAAGGGTACCAAAATAACCCAAGTGAGAAACTTGAAAGTCAGATTCGACCCAAGCACTCTGAACACTTATTTGGGATTCGAGGAGGTAGGGACCATCCAGTACTTGGAGAAGCTTGCTATGGGTGATGCAGATCGCCCTTGGTTACCAAAGATTTTGGCTGCTCCAGGACCACCACCACTATGGATTCGATAGGGGTTCCTATTACACTGGCCATCCTCAATTTTAAATCAAAAGGGTGAAAAACCTTTGTGTGCAGCCGTATTGACCTAAGACGGAATGAGGACAATCTTCCAATCCCTCGAGCAGTCTTGGTGGAACCTACAATGGATGGGTACCCAATAAATTGGGTGACATCATGTCGGCCAACATGACAGTGACTATCCGAAAAGATGAAAGATTCTACCCATATCCCAACACCCTCATAGAATATTCACAGATGCAAAGGTGGAGCCAAGGAGTTTTGATACAAAAGTGTGGGCCAAGAAGCCCTTCTCATGGTACTCCTTGCAAGGTGCAGACAATCGGGTAAGGAAACAACCACCATTGGTCAGTCTGATGAGCCATCGGTGGTGGGTAAAAAGTCTACTGCTGAGCCATCTATAGCTCCTATGCCTGACAGCAGCCGGTCCTTCCACCGAGACAGCTTACATGCCACCACCTTCATCTTCTAGACCATCAGCATCAGTACCAATGTCGGTCTCATCCACTTATCCACTCACTGCACTACAAGTCTCCCAGACATTGGTGAGTCTCAACAACTGGATGCAGACAACCACTTCTAAGCTGTCTGACATATCCAGTGTTGTTGCAGCACAGTTTTCTACCCCAGCAGTATCACCGGTCCCTCCGTCAGCGGAGGAAATGTTGGAGAAACTTCTGGAGAACCAGAAGACCATTATGGATACACTGGTGGCACATGGGGGAGCTATTGAGGAGTTGGGCAAAGAGATAATGAAGATGAGTAAATCCCAGGCCTCAAAGAAATCAGTGGAGAAATTGAGAAATAAAGTGACAAATATTTTAGCAGCTGGTGATTTACCATTTGAACTACTGATGGAGACAGATCCATCAGTACCAGCAGACCCCGCAGCACCTTCAGCAGAGGCACCAGTTGGCCAGTCTGACGAGCCATACCTTGCTGCCCACACTGTCAACGAGATGCTTTATATGTTCGCCAACCCGTTGTTCCCCAGCCAGAGGATGATGAGATCCAGTTGGAGGAGCCCAAGGGTGGTGATGTTGTCATGCACCCTGAGACCACATAGGGAGTTTTATTTACTCTCTACCCTCCCTTAATTTGATTTTGCTAAGCATTAGGGACAATGTTTATTTTTATTCAGGGGTTGGTCTATTTGGTTGGTTTGATTTGATGACATTTGATGTCATTGGCATGTAATACTTTTAATACTCTTTTTCTTTTATCTTTAGTTTCTCTTTCATTGTGTATATATTCCTCTCTCTCTCTCTCTTTTGATGTATATATTCTATTCCCCTCGGTTTGTATATTCATTTACCTTACTTTCAGTAGTTTATTTCATAGCTTCTTTATTTTGTTTTCTTAGTAGTCAAGCTTCTTATTTACTTTAATATCTTCTTTTTGATTCGGTAGCTTCTTTTTATGTTTAATTCAGCAATAAGCCTTTGGTTTTCTTAATGCCACGATTCTTTCCAAAGGTGGGTTTTGTGTGAACCGGGTAGCTCTTCCCAACGATAGATGGCGTGACAACCTTCTTAAGGGATTGAGTCTGTGTTTGATGTTTTAGGTAAAAATAGTAGGATTAATAAATAAATAAATAAATAAGGGTCAAGCATTCTTCACTTGGTACCAACACACTTAACTATATGCTTATGGTTAAAAATAAGTTTTTGGAAAGAAATGGCTCTAGTCAGTGACATTGTGACTCTTGTATTGACAGGCAATCATCAAGTGGTTTAGTTGAACCGTTAGCGATTTTCAATCTTGAATGCGGTTGTTCTGGGTCCTCGACTCTATTCTCTTTTACAATCCGGTTGTGTGAGAAGTGAGATATTTTGTTACAAGTCCAAGTACCCATGTGAATGGTCTACAACTTGCCCCGAATGTATTTCTAAGCGAAATTCTAAGTTTTGCTTGGCTTGAGAAGTGATTGTTGGCTCTCCTTGACCCATTTTGAAACCTTCCATGGCCCACCAATGATGTTATCCTTAGTAAACCCTTTTGATCCTAAAGCCTTTTTCATTCGATAACCATGTTACAAGCTTTTACCCATTTTATAGTGACCCTCTCTTGGCACCCGAGCTTTTCTTAGGACTCATGTGAAACAAATGGCTAAAACATAAGTTTGGGGGAGAGACAAGGAGTTTGAAAGTGGTATCAAGGCACAAAAAGAGAAAAGAAATGAAAAATAAGAAAGGCAAAGAAAAAGAAAGAAAGAATAAAAGAAAAACACAAAAAGAAAGTGAATAATTTGAAGGGTTGAAAGGATTCAAAAGAAAGAAAAAGTGCAAAGCATGGAGAAAACAAAGAAGGAGAATATGAATAGCATGATCAAGAAAGAGTGATGTCAAGTCTCTCTAATTCCCACAAGAAAAAATAAAATGACTCGAAGAGTTGGCAAAGTATGAGCCAAAAGAGAAAATGGAGTGCTAAAGGAAAGATGAACCTGTTCCATTCCAACATTTCCCTCCTTAGTCCAAAAGCTTTCGTTACATGCCGAAAAGTCTTACGTGATTTCAATTCGAATAAGCTTACATTAGTGGTAATCTACATGAGGGGCAAGCATATGGTACTTAGAGCCGTACTTGTGACATTCTTTGAGAGTGATGAGCGAACCTTTCTCAAAACATTGCATTGAGTGCTTCATTCTTGAGTGAGATGGTCTTACGGAGAGTATAGGAGGAGGAGTTTGGGATCCACAATGACCTACATGAAAGTTCAAACTTCCTTGATGAAAAAAGTTAACTCTTGATGCTCAAGTGTCACTTTAGAGCTATTTGTTCTTTAAACATTCAAAACAGAACCTTGTTGATAATTCATGAGTGTGTGGGTAATTATTGGCCCCAAATGATGTGTATTTGATTCAACTTAGGCCACCTGAATAACTCTTTTCTTATAGAGGTGGGAATTACCTTAATTGCTTGAGGACAAGCAAAAGCTTAAGTTTGGGGGAGTTGATAAATAGGGATTTTGACTACTTTGTACTCTTTCACTTTCGTTTTAGCTCAAAAATGCTTAAAGGTATTCCCGAAAACTAATGAAATGTGCTTTCTTGCAGGAATATTGGAAAATGAGCCAAATAATGAAAATCAACTCAAGAAAGAGTATTTAGGTTAAGTTTGAAGACCAGAAAGTAGAAAGCTGATTTTCCTTTTTTTGTTTTGGGAAACTTTGTATTAGTTTATCATTTTAACATTGAATTTTCTTCCATCTATCATCTATTATGAGTTTAATCTTATTTTCTTCTTTATTTTCTTTAATTTTATCTATGAATAGCTAATTTCTTAGCTAGGGTTATGACCCAACACTAGTGTGGGTGCCTAATGGGTGTGTAATTTAGGGCTTGTTTTTTATTCGGTAAGTGATATTTAGCCTAGTTCTTGCTTGAATTTTAGAACCAATGGTTGCAAGCATTGATTTAAGCCTAATTGACCTTAATCTCTACTTGAGAAAGAGAGACTAAGTCAAGAAAAGCTAGGCTAACAAGAAATTGGGCTGAACTCAAGAAATTGATAGCCCAATTAAAGGGTCGAATCTAGAGATAGTAAGACCCGACATGAGCATTTATTACTTGTTTTGTGAATTACCCATTTGGACTTGAGAAAGCCAAATTGGGCAAAATCATTCTAACTACCGAAAGGTATTGAGTGGGTAATCGCGTGTGATTGCTATATTACATCCCGACCAACCAAACCTGCCCTAAAGCCCACAATTCGTTAGGTAACCATCTAGGTGGAAGTCACGGCCCTAGAACTTTTATAAACTTGAAAAACAACTACACCAAAAATATCGTTCTATAGCTTTTCATTTACAAATAATAGTATAAATTTTAGAACTAGAAAGAAAAAACCAAGTATGTGGAAGTTCATTTTGGGCACGTCATACACTTAGTCTAGATATATACTTAATCCAATATAAGCTCTCTGAGGAATCGACCCCGACTCACGTTGGGTAATTATAATTGCATCGTCCACTTCACAATCCTAATTAGTGGTATGAATTTGGGCGACATCACTACGATAAATAACAATTGGGCGGGTAAACTATATATATGTGGCTCGACAAAGAAACGCCTATATCACTTCCAAGACTGAACAAAACTGTTATTTCGCTTTGCAAACACACGGGGCAGGTTCTAGACATCAAATTCAATGCACAGAATAACACACCAGCCTAACACACACATGGCACATAACTCACTCAGGATTAGATTCATCAAGACACTCTAGTCAAAGCAGTTAAGCAAAGTAAAGATTATACAATTTAAGGTACTTAATACAAGAGTCAAAAACTGAGCCTAAGCGTCACAACCAAAGTACTCACTGTTCTCAAGGCATAACAAAGTCAAGAGATATTTCTCCAATTCAATTCATCTCACCATGGCTACTACTCTAAAAATAAATAAAACTACCTACACCCAGTTCAAACAAAACCCTTGGAAAAGAATTGCGGTACAAATAAAAATCAAGGGGGAGTTACTACACTACCTACAAAGAAAATACTTTTGTCCTTTTTCTTTAGACTTAACTCCCTCAAGAAAACTGTCTAGGAGATCCCTCGTCGGGAAAAGTCCAATTTTTTGACTTTTTTTCGCGATTTTTCATAGATGCTAAAATACGACACAATTATGAAAACAAAAATAAGAAGTTAACATTTTTCTAACATCCTACTACTAGTTATCTAGAAAATTCTCCCACCCCACACTTAAAAGAGTGCAGTGTAACCAATGCACAAATAAAGCAAAACAATAACGAGGGTGGATAAGAAACTCCCTAAAAGGCCAAAGGCTGACGTAATAGCGGCTCACGGGGTACTCAAACTTCCCCCAGGCATGGTCCTTTGTGTGGCACCCCACACTTAATTCTCACCATCTAACTCGCTTTTTCACTCTTCCAATGGCTTTGTCTCCTATGCGTATAATCCTACAAAACAAAAACAAACACTACAACAATAATAAGAAAAAAATATATAGAAATAAAAAAAAGCAGTAAAGATGGGTTGCCTCCCAACAAGCACCTGATTTAACGTCGCGGCACGACACTGCTACTCTGCTAATCATTGGCAAGTAACACCTTCGACTTCTGATAATCAAAGTCACCTCCATAATAGTGCTTTACAATTTGTCCGTTCACTAAGAACGTTCTCTCTCCACCTAAGACGCGCAGCTCAATTGCACCATGTGGAGTGACTCTTACTACCTCAAACGGGCACGACCATATCGATTTGAGCTTCCCCGGAAAGAGTCTCAACCTCAAATTGAATAAGAGAAAAAAATTTCCCAGTTCGAACTCGCGTTGGTGGATATGCTTATCATGACAGCGCTTGGTTTTATCTTTATATAACTTGGAATTCTCATACGCATGCAAGCCAAACTCATCAAGCTCGTTCAATTTAATCAACCTCTTTCTACCCGCTAAGTTTGCATCAAAGTTCAGCTTCTTTATTGCCCAATAAGCCTTGTGCTCAAGTTCCACCGGTAAATGGCATGCTTTCCCATAAACTAGCTTGTAAGGGGAGGTTCCGATTGGAGTTTTGTAGGCGGTCTGGTATGCCCATAGAGCATCATCAAGCTTTGCAGCCTAATCTTTCCTACTTGCACTAACCTTCTTCTCCAGGATCTACTTTATCTCTCTATTTGAGACTTCAACTTACCCACTAGTCTGAGGATGGTAAGCGGTTGAAACTTTATGGTTGACCTCTTATTGAGCTAAGACAGTGTCCAAGAGCTTGTTACAAAAATGGGTGCCCCCGTCACTTATCATCACTCTCGGAGTGCCGAACCTTGTAAAGATATGATTTTTCACAAACTTGACCACAACCTTGGCATCATTGGCCGGAAGAGCTATGGCCTCCACCCACTTCAACACATAGTCAACGGCCACCAAAATGTACTTACACCCATTGAACGAAGGAAACGGACCCATAAAATCAATTTCCCAAACATCAAATATTTTAACATCCATAATATCGTGCAATGGCATCTCATGCCTTTTCGTAATTGTTCCTGTTCTCTCGCACCTATCACATCTCCTTACGAACTCATGGGCGTCTTTAAATACCTTAGACCAATAGAAGCCTGATTGAAATACCTTAGTTGTTGTTTTGTCACCCGCATGATGGCCACCATAAGGCGATGCATGGCATTCATGTAAGATAGCCTTTATTTCAGATTCGGACACACATCTTCTCATTAGCTGATCAATACAAGACTTGAAAAGGAATGGCTCATCCCACACATATGACCTCACATCTCGCAAGAACTTCTTTTTTGCATAAGGTTCAAGATCAGGCGACATCTTTCCACTTTCCAGATAGTTCATAAAATATGCATACCATGGCACCTCCCTAGTAGTAATAGCCAACAATTGCTCATCCAGGAATATTTCCTAGATGACATCTCCCTCAGCTACATGATTCCGAGTTTCCAACCTGGACAAGTGATCAACCATTTGATTCTCTGTCCCTTTACGGTCTCGGATCTCTAAGTCAAACTCCTGCAAGAGTAAAACCCAACGGATTAGCCTTGGTTTAGTATCTTTCTTTTCAAACAAATACCTAATAGATGCATGGTCTGTGTAGACGATGACTTTGGTATCAACCAAATAGGCCCGAAATTTATCGAACGCCCACACTACAGCAAGCAGCTCCTTTTCTGTCATAGTATAATTTACTTGAGCGGGATTTAAAGTCTTGCTTGCGTAGTAAATGGAGTGAAATATTTTTCTCCTCTTCTGGCCTAATACGGCCCCAGTTTCACCATCACTGGCGTCACACATCAACTCAAATGGCTCGTTCCAGTCAGGAGCCACTATGATTGGTGTACTCACTAGCTTCTTTTTCAGATCCTCGAATGCTTTCAGACAAGCATCGTCAAACTTGAACCATACATCCTTTTCTAACAACCTGCACAAAGGAGAGGAAATTTTTGAGAAATCCTTTATAAATTGGCGATAAAAACCTGCATGTCCTAGAAAACTCCTAACTCCTTTCACTCAAATTGATGGTGGCAACTTTTCAACTGCTTCCACCGTAGCCTTGTCAACTTCCAATCCATCTTTGGACACCTTGTGTCCAGCACTATACCTTCACGTACCATAAAATGATATTTTTTCCAATTCAGTACAGATTAGTCTCCTCACACCTGGCAAGCACTTTAGAAATATTGATTAAGCATTCATCAAAAGAAGGAACAGAAAAATCATCCATAAAAAACTCCACAAACCATTCCACCATATCGCTAAAAATAGCTACCATACACCTTTGAAAAATCGCAAATGCATTACACAACCTGAATGGCATTTTCTTAAATGCATAAGTGCCATAAGGTCATGTAAAAGTGGTCTTTTCTTGATCTTCCGGGGCAATAGCAATCTGATTATACCCTGAATAGCCGTCAAGGAAACAATAATATTCCTGTCCGGCTAACCTGTCAAGCATTTGATCAATGGAGGGGAGAGGGAAGTGATCTTTTCGTATAGCATTATTCAACTTCCTATAGTCTATGCATATTAGCCAACCAGTCACAGTCCTAGTTGGGATTAATTCATTTTGTTCATTCACTACAACATTCATACCTCCCTTTTTAGGTACACATTGAACATGGCTTACCCACTTGCTATCGGAGATAGGAAATACTATACCTGCATTGAGCCACTTAATTACTTCTTTTCTTACCACCTCTTTCATGATTGGATTTAGGCGGTGTTGATGCTCCACGCTCGGCTTGTGTCCCTCACCCATGAGTGTTTTGTGCATGCAGAATGCAGAGCTAATACCTTTTATGTCAGACATCATCCAACCAATGGCATGCTTTTGCTCCCCCAGCACCCTTAAGAGTTTTTCTTCCTGCAATTCAAAAATGAGAAGAAACAATCATAGGTAAACTGTTAGCATTTCCCAAATATGCATAATGAAGATGAGATGGTAAGGGTTTAAGTTCCAATTTTGGGGCCTCCTCAACTGAGGGTTTAGGAGGCGGTCCAATTGGTCGATCCAGAGGCTCAAATTGGTATCTTTCTCTTATGTATTCGCACGATGCATCCAGAATGTACAACATCTCCTCATCCTCTTCTTCAAGTTCCAAGTGATTGAACAACATCAATGCCTTTTCTAGTGCATATTCTTTAAACGCACTTGGCTCTAAGGCTAGTTCATTTATCTCGACCACCAAAATCATGGACAGGTCCCTGTAATGGCGAGGCAATTGAATGGCTCGATATATATTGAAGACTGCTTCTTCATTGTCCACCCTCAGGATCATCTTACCTTCTCGGACTTTGATAATTGCATCTCACGTGGCCAAAAGAGGTCATCCCAAGATGATAGAAACTAACTCATCGGCCACGTAATCCAGGATGATAAAATCTGCAATAAAAGCAAGACGTCCTCAATTACCCCTTCAGCATAAACATAAGATCTATCAGCTAACTGTAGCATCACCGTGGTGGGTCTCGGAGCTCCTAAGCCCAATTTTTTGAACACTGACAATAGCATCAGATTGATACTTGTACCCAAATCACACAAGGATCTACCCACATCAAGTTCACCAATCCTCACGGGGATGGTAAAACTACTCGGATCCTTAACCTTTTGTGGAAGCTTATGTTAAATCCTGGAAGTGCACCCCTCAGTAAGTGCTACGGTCTCAAACTCAGTTAACCTCCTTTTATTTGCCACTATATCCTTAATATATTTTGCATATTTTGGGACCTCACGGAGCATGTCCACCAAAGGGATTTTCAAATGTATTCGCTTCAGCATATCTAGGAATTTGTGAAACATGCGGTCTTCATTCTTCTTTCTCAATCTTTGAGGAAAGGGGGGTGGCACCCCCTCTGATATTTGCTCAGACCCTGTTTTTTTTTCTCTCATCTAATTCTACAGGTTTTTGCACTCTTTCTTCTTCGAGTACTGACTGCTCCTTTTTATTCTTAGGCACTTCTACCAACTGTCTCCCATTTCTCAACGTCACTGCATTGACTTGAGGATTTTTCTCTGTATCACTTGGGAGAGCTTTGGTAGGTCTAGTATTCTGATTGTTAGCCATTTGCCCAAACTGTCTCTCTAGATTTCTGAACTCTGTGCGCAGTTGTTGATTCTCATCCCTAACTTGTTGATTATCTATCAAGAGTTTTTTCATCATTTAAGTCAAACTCTCTTTTACTTGCTATGGCGGTTGAGGTGGACAATTGTAATTTGCTTGAGGTCTGAGATTCTGATTTCCATCCCAAGAGAAGTTAGGATGATTCTAGTTTATATTGTATGTGTTACCGTATTGAGCATTTTGATTCGTCGGTTGTCTAGATTGTTGCCCCACGTAGTAAATGGATTCAGGATTCTAGGGGCATATGTCACTTGTGTGACCTTCCCCACATAACTCACAGCAAGTAGACATTTGTTGCACGTGATGCATCTGTTGTGCTTGGTGCATTGTCATTTTATTCATATGATTTGATAACCTCGCTATATCTGCCCTCATTGCTGAGAAATCATCAAGATCGATCACACCTCCTCCCTTTTGTTTAAGTTTTCTTCGTGGTTCCCCATCTCCTTGCTAATTATTATCATTAGCAGTGAAATTGTTTGGCAGGATCTGGATCTCACTATACGGTCTTGCCATGCAACTACCCCCACATGCTGAGTCAAGATTCATCTTTGATGCCTCATCCAACCCATCAACGAAAGTGTGAACCAACACCTCATCAGTTTGACACTGGTGTGGCCAGTCTCTGAGTAGCTTCTTGTATCTTTCCCAAGCTTGTCGAAGAGTCTCACCATCTCGTTGTTGAAACCCAAGAATCTAGCTCCTCAGCAACTTTGTCTTCTTTGTGGGAAAAAACTTGATTAAGAATTTCCTTGTTAGATCATCTCAATTGTGGATTGAGTTCGCGGGCTCCTTTTGTAACCCTTACTTAGATTCCCCCATCAGTGAAAAGGGAAATAATGTCAGTCTAATATGTCCTTGGAAACGTTCGGATAATTGTAAGTGTCTGTAATTTCCAGGAAGTTCTGAATGTGCCTCAGCGGGTCTTCATGAGATAGACCCACATATTGCCTTGTGGATTGAATCAAATGTACCATGTACTGTTTGAGTTCAAAGTGACCTGTGATATCAGGCTTCACAATCGCCTGAGTCATAAGAACCAGATTGGGCCTTGCAACTTCTATCACCGGACACCCTTCATTACATGTTATATCTATTAGTTGTGGTTGAACTACGATGTTCAACTCTCTTTCAATTCTAGTTCTAGCTTCGACTTCACTCCTCACTCTATGAAGTGTTCGTTCGGATTCAGGATCAAGAGGAAGGAGATTGTTTGCGCTTCTACTCATCCGCATTCAAGAGAAGAGCCTGAGTTATCACAAATAAAGAAAACTAAAAATTAAAACTTGAACAGATAACAAATAAAAGCTTAACTCAAATAAACAATCAATAACTAAGTCCCCAGCAACGGTGCCAAAAACTTGTTGGTTCCCCAAGTACACGCAAGTATACGTGGTCGTTAAGTAATAAAGTCACTCTTGGAGTTTAATGAATGGTGTTTAATAACTATTTATATGTGTAGGAAAAAGACATGATGAGATAACCACGTCTAAAACCAAAAAAGGAGACAAAATAAGATTGAAAATTCCGAACACCATCGCTACAGGCCTCGCAGCGCGAGGCAAAATGCGAGCTTCACCTCGATGTACACTGTACGACGCCAGCTCTGTCGCGAGCTCCTCCTCGCTTTAGCCTGCGTGATGCAAGCTCAATCGCGAGCTTTAATCCTCGCGTCGCCTGCTCTATACCGAGCAGCAAGGCTCGCTTCGCCTGACTACTCTGCTTTATTTACAATTTGCTTTGCTTCAGTTTTCATCCTGATTTGTATCTTTCTTTGCCTAACTTTCCATTCCTTCTCATTTCTTTCTTCCTTTCAAAATCCTTTGCCTTGTTTGTTTTTGTCTTCTTTTGTATTTGTCTTCAATCATTGTCTCATTATATCATTATAATATTTTCAATCAATAAATGATCATGAATCATTCTTGTAGTATATAAAATACACATAAATATCTCTACTTTGCTCTCAATTTCGTCTTTAACGTACATACACATAAAGTAGACTTAATTAAGCATGAATATAGTATAGTTGACCCTCCAAGAGGAACTACAGGGAAGAAGACTTACATTACATAATATTTTTTTCTATAAAATAAGCATGAACATCTCCTCTCCGGTTGAGATTTAAGAGGATTGTTCATCTTGAACTCTTTCTTTGTAGGAGTATAAAAAGTGAGACTATACTTTATTTATTTGGATTTGTTTTTCTATTTAATCTTTCCTTAAATATTTTTTCCTTTTACATTTGTTTTAATGTACTTCCGTATGCATGCCTTAGATTATTTGTATGTTTTTGTACTTTTGGTACTATAAGAATTTTTTTTCTCAATATGAACTAAATTTAGGTCTCCAGACTCCACGATGTGAAATAATACTGAGTATGTTGTTGAACTAAATTTAGAAGAAAAAAAGCATGACCGCGCAAAGAGTGGGTTATTTAACTACCACATGTGTATAAAACTTGTAAAGCATTTTCCTCTACACATACACTTTTGACATATCTGAATTCTGATGATAAGAGTTGTCCAAAAAGTGTGTTGGGTTGCAAGAAGATCCCCAGGTTATACATTCCTGGAGTTTAATGAACGCAGGGATGCCATTCGTTGATTAAATGGTATAAATTGAAAATTCTGTCCTCTTATAAGGAAACTCTTTTGGGTATTAATATCTTAATGCAGGGGTGTTCAAACCGAATCGGAAAATTGCACCAAACAGAAAAATCAAACTAAACCGATTAAAAAACCCGACTAAGTTTGGTATTGAGTAAAAAAATATGAACCAAACCGACATACAAATATCTAATTTTTATATATATTTTTAAGACTTTATATTGAATTTTCTTTAAATAATATTGAAATATTTGGAATTCTCTCACGTGTTAATCTAGAAAGCGTACATTACGAAAATTATTATTAGACGACTAAGAAAATAACTGTCATGTATTACTTAAAAACTTCTCCCATTAGAATATTTTAATAGATCGTATGTTTGTCAATTTTTTCAATATTTACTAAACATACATTCACTTATCAAAACTTTATCTATAACTTTAAAAAAGTAAGATTGGAATAATATTTATGTAACATAAAAACTGAAAACCCGACAAAACCGAACCAATCCACACTGATATAATTGGTATAAACCCGAACCAACCCGATCCATATACACCCATCTTAACGTGTGATTCTTATTCCACATGTTGAGGTTACATTAATTGTATATCTTTGTAATGCTTGACTAGAAATAGGTCTTGTTCTAATTCAGGGGGAAAAAAGAAGGGGCCGTTTGTTATTCAATTTGAAGAAAGAAGAGAAATAAAGCTATATATCCCAAGAATAACGACTCACCGAATATTCTCCAGGAAGGAAAAGTTTTACTCGGAAAGAATAGATTATCAACTTTTGGAATCTCACAATGAAACGATTTGGTTCATGGAAGTTTTATGTGGAATAGTTAGAAATAATTTTCTTCTTGAATGAAATAACCAACACTTGTTGATTAATGGAAATTTTAATTTCAACAGGATTGGTCCTTGGTAAGTGTAATCCAGGCGATATTGGGTAAAAAGCTGCCTCTATCTTGTTTGAGAATTTACCGAATATCCAAAAACGTATCGGCTTCCAAAATACTTATCCAAACATCCTTTTTGACATAATATTTTTATTTCTCAATACAAGCAAATCTTGAGAGCTTGGCCAAACCAATACATTTTCATATAATATTGGCAGAGAAAGAGATGCAATATACTCCGGCAAAAAATGTCAATCATTGAACTCAAGACTGAGTTCAGGGATGATTACTACAACTAGAACAACAGGAACAAGACATTTATAAGCCATTGTGGATCATACGGCTCTTCCAACTGCCCAGTCACAGCATCAAATTAAACATCATAAAAATTCCAAGGCTAGATGATCCTGTCTTGCATAGGGCAGGAATGAGGTGTTCTAAAACAGCGAATCCTCAGCTCTGCCGAGGACTCATTTTCCTCCTTTGGATTCAATCACCCTCTTCGCAAAAGATGGCAAACAGAACGAGGCAGAGTGAATCTGGATGGGTGGCGGAAATCAAAGACACAGTAAGTACTAGAGAAGTGAGTCCTTTTGCCCGACATTGGCAGGCATTGGAAAAGAGAAAACCAGAGAGCAGAAAGACATCATACCTCAGAGTTGTAGAACTTCAAGGGTCCTCTAGTTTTGGTGTGGCTATTATCGGCGTCAATGGGGTTAGTAGGATTCTTGAAATCAACAGCAGGTCCCTCAGTAGAGCAGAGCATGAAACCAATAACACCACTGAAATAAAAGACAGGCAAACGACCCAATTGGGGATCAGTACTGCAGCAGAGTATCCAGTATGTCAACAGTAGGTATTCTCAGTCACCACCACCAGCCAAATAAACCAGAAACAAAAAATAAATAAATAAAATAAAATAAAAGTCATGAATCATAACACCAGAATAACAATAATTTCGAGCCCCACTGTGGAAAAAAAAGAAAGAATAACAAAATAATACATACATATCAGCAAATATCTTGCAAGTGTACCTTGGATAAGTAGGAACTGTGGTCCAGGCATAGTTGACTGAGCCTTTGAAGATCTGGCGGCAGTTTGCCACGATATGTTCAATTATGTCCATGTGAAGCCATATGCTCTCCGCCTGTGTACAGACAACCCCTCCAGGACGAAGAGCCCTTGCTACTGTTTCAAAGAAAGGCTTTTCGAACAACTCTTGGGCTGGACCTGGAGTTAAAGGAGAGTAACTGAAGAGATGAAATTTCTACGCCAGAGGCTATAGGAAAGTAAATAGATTACCTATGGGATCAGAGGAATCCACTATAACAGCATCATAAGTTCCTTCTGGAACATTTTTCAAAAATGCAACTCCTGTAGAAACGGGAGAGGAAAAAGGAAAGCCCATGAACAGGTAATTGATAAATGCGAAAAGAAAAGAAAAAACCAACAAAAAGGAATTAGTTGTCATATACTCAGATCATACCATCACCAACATGGAGTTTAACACGGGGATCCTCATATCCTATGGCTACATTAGGGAAATATTGTTTAGCAACCTGAAAAAAAAAGAAAAAGGAATCATGAGACCGCTGCTCCCTTTTTTTTTCCTTTTTGACCAATGCTTCGGGGAAACTATGGGCAATGAACTACAAAGATCAAAACATTAAAGACATTTAACTATCAAAGAAAGGGGTAATTTTTGCAGTATCAAGACAGAATATGCAACAGGGTACTGCAAAACACAGAAGTACAACCTTTAAACTCGCCAAATTCAACAATTTTGAGAGAAGAAGAAAAAAGGAATCAAAGCACAACTTCAGTTAAAAGCATGAAGAAGCCAGCAGACTTACATCAATTACCATCTTGTCAATCTCACATATGTCTATCTGTTCAACAGAAGAATGCCGAGACACCTCACGCAAGACACCACCATCGCCTCCTCCAATAACCAACACCTGAAGTAAGAATCGAACTTGAAGTGTGACAATCTAGTGGTAGACACTAATATCTAATTCCATAAAATAGCTTTATGCAAAAATAAGGATGAATACAGCATTCACAGTGGTATCACAACTCACATTGAAACAGTAGATGTTATATTAAGAAGGCAAGTAAAGCATGACAAGTTTCCCGCTTACAAGCTCTCCTTCCCATTTAACATAACCCTCCGGAAAACCAAGAAGATAGAATGTACCAACATGCTTATTGACTTACTATAAAATGAAATTACTAGGCAAAGCCACAGAAAATAGGATGCAAGAATTATCATATACAGTAAGTTTAAGAGAAAAAAGTTCGGGTTTATATCTGTTCTTTGCAAGATATGACAAGTGAGCCTTGATCACACACATTATACTTTTATCTACAAAGTAAGAAGCAGATGTGCCGTTGTCAATGGCAACTAGCAAAGGAAAAAACCTCAAAATTGACACTTCATAAAGATCAAATATACATAATCTCTTAAGCTTTTCTATTTTACACTGAAATGTTAAATTTCACTAGTAGTAGATAATGGACCTTTCTGGGGTTTGGAATTGAGCAGAGTGGGAGATGAGTGATCATTTCTTGGTAAGCACATTCATCTCGCTCTGTGAGTTGTATCACACCATCCAAAACAAGCACCTTTCCATAAGTTGATGACTGCAGCAAAAATAAGTTACACAATAAGCATCTAATTAAAGAGCATACATTTCATCAATCAATGAGAGGAGCAAACTCAAACCTTAACGCATCATGCAAATACCTGAAAAACCATGACATTTTGGTAATCTGACTTCCCCTGAAATAATATCTTTTCAACCTTCAATGAGTGTGCTTCCCCTGCATATAAATTTCCAACTTAGAAACTCTGTCCTATAATTATGGAAATTATAAGAACGATAAGACAACATCTTCATAACTGATTAACGAGCATTTCTCAACCTAGGTACAGACATACACACCGACGTGACTTATTATGACCCAGAAGCTAAGAATTCAAGAAGTGTTAACAAAAATATGCTAAACGATCTTTAAGAAAATGAGGATTTTCTCTAAGCAACAGATGTTATATGTGTGAAGAAGAAATAAAGACAGTCAGTCATCTCTTTATTCATTGCAGGGTGGCAAAACAGTGTTGGGACCTCTTTTTAAACATGTACAGCGTTAAGTGGGTGCTGCCTAACAGTATTAAGAGCTTTTTGGAACAATGGCATCATCAGAAAATGGTAAAAAGGAAACAAACAGTATGGAGGAAAATTCCTTTGTGTGTTTTATGGACAATATGGCTGGAAAGAAATAGCGTTTATTTTGAAGGGAGAAGACAACATGTTTTCAGAATTATAAATAGTTGTCGTTAGAACTTGCATTTTTGGTGTAATAGAAGTACTATTGAAACTATTTTTTAGAAGAGATAGGAGATTTGTAGTTGCTATGTTAGCAGCAGATGTTGGACTGATGTAACTCGTACCATCTTGGTACCAAAAAAATAAACAAATTTCAAAACCTTTTATATATATATATATAGTAGAGGAATGAGAACTGATAAGTGTGAATTCCTCATATAGAATATGTTTGTAATAGGCAGAGTGAAAACAACTCCACCTATGTGCGATTCGCAAAAATAGCAGAGTTCAAGCTAGCTGTCGTGGTAAGTTGATAGTCACGTAAAAATAATCAAATAATGATGTGTCATTTGAATACTAAGAATGGAGTGGAATGAATACATATTTTCTTCTTATAAAGGAAACACTTCTTTCCCAACTAGGTACTATAAAGTACAGATAATTCCCAGGACAAGGCACAAAATCATGAAAGCTAAAATGTTTCCAAATGATGCAAAAGCCCACTAAAATGTCAATGAATTTGAAGGACCAGAAACAAAAAGGAGCAAAGGAAAAGTACTAATTAATCAAAGCTGACAAAACACAGAACGATGACAAAAGGCAACTGCAAATAATCTCCAAAGAACCAGCGGCCGAGCTACAATATTAGGTACGGATTCGGACGAACCCAATAGCTTTTGCTTAGGTCCTGTGTTAGTATTAGAAAATTTATTAAATATGTGTAAATATACCCAGTAACTATAACGAGTTATGGGTTCAGTGGCAATCATGACTCATAAACTTCAATTCCTAGCTCCGCTGCCGCAAAGAACAGAGGCTTATGTTCCAAAATCAGTTAGTTAAATATGTGTAAGTGGATACAGAACCAAAACAGATCCAACATAAGCAGTAAGTACTCCATATGTTTATCGAAAAGATTTTTGAAAGAATAAATATATGCAAATATACATACAAAGTACAACGGCTGCCTTTATACGTTTCTACTAAATACTAAAAAAAACTACCAAAAATGACAAAAAAGAATATTGCAAGACAATCACGAAAAAACAGAGGCGTCACATTTCTAAAATACACAGAAGAAAGTAAAATGCGTGCACTTAGATTTATAAACAACAACTACAGTACACCTCAATCTTAAACTAGTTGGGATGGGTCATATGAATCCTCAATATCCATTCGGTTATTCAGTTTTGTAAGAATTTATCATAAATCAACATGTGTTTTTTTTGTTTTTTTTTTTGCTTTATCCGGGTCTAAATAGGAAATGCATAACATAAATAGAATAACGAAGATGCATAGAGGAAAAAGTAAAGAGACGAACCAGGCCAAAGAGGGCTAATCTCAGAGAACCATCCAGGCAACACAGAAGAAATGTAAGGAGATTCATTATTGTTATTCGCTTCCTCCATTGACACACCCTCCTTTTCTTCGGCAATAATTCACTTCCTCTTTCAGCCATTTGGCTCGCCCTTTCTATTTATAGCTGAATGAATGTGAAATTTTGTTGCGTAACCCTCGAATCCACTAGCCCCGATTGAGAATAATCAAGCGTGACCGCACAAATTTTGCCTTCACTTTTCGCCTTTTTTTGAATTTTCTACTCCTACCTACTATTTTATATGGTTGTGTTTCTTTTTGGACAGCTGCGTGTCAAGATAAAAGTTTAAAGTATCAGGGTCAAATTAGGCGTTTGGACATAAGAATTGTAAAAAAAAAAAAAAAAAAAGTGAAAATGGTAGTATTTGAAAATTGGAATGGTATTTGGATATGAATATTATTTTATATTTTTGGACATAAATATTGTTTTGCGAATGATTTGAGTGAAAATTTTGAAAAATAGCTTTTTGGAGTTTTTCAAATTTTCGAAAAATTTCAAAATTCATTTTCAAAGTGAAAATTGGAAATTGTATGGCCAAACACTGATTTTAAAAAAAGTGAAAACTTTTCGAAAAAAAGTGAAATTTTTTTTATGTCCAAACGGACACTAAATATTTCGAAATTACATAAAGGATACTATAGTCATAATAATTAATAATTTAAAATTTTCAACAGTTATATGAAAAATCACAATAAAAAAGACTCATTTAACTTTCCAAAGAGTAATACCCTATTTAGCCAAGTTTTTTTTTGGGTCAAACCTATTTTTTTTAATCAAAAGTATTCTTTTTTCTAAAAATTGAGGTTTTTGGTTGAGCTTTTGGAAGGAAAAAATGTGCTTTTGAAGAGAAGCATAAGCAGTTTTGGAGAAGCAGAAAAAAATAGCTTCTCTCCAAAAAGCACTTTTGAGAAAAATACACTTAGCAGTAATTTTTAAAAATTTGGTCAAATAATAATTGCTGCTCAGAAGTGTCTTTCAAATTAATGAGTCAAACATAAACTGCTTCTTACCAAAAGTAATTTTGAAAAAAAATATTTTTAAAAAAAAAATACTTCTCAAAATAAGTGATTTTTACATTTTGGTCAAACAGGTTATAATTATGTAAGATAGGAACATCTACCGTATAAAGAGCGATAAATAGAGAATCCGCTTAGGAAAGACGCGGTTGATTGTCCTCTTGCTTTTGTACTTTTGCTCTCAGTTCCCGGGTTATGTAGTTCGTAGCAGATCCATCCAACATTTAGGGGTCGTTTGGTAGATTGTATAAGAATAATGCTGAATATGATGTATTAGTAATGTTGATATTAGTTATGTTTGCATTAGTTATTCTGGTATTAATTATGCTGATATATTTCTAATCTATTGTTTGGTTTGATGTATTAAAGCATTGCACTATTTCTAAAAGAATTATTTGTTTACAAAAATACTCTCGTAACAGTCCATCACTTTATCTTTTAAAAGAAACATATATTGAAAAATGTTTGTATATGAAAAATGTTCTAAAAAATTAAAAAATTTATCTACCTATATTGTAGTATAGAACTTAATATTTATTTATTAAAAAAATATGCTAAGTGTTTATTTATTTACTAAGAATATAATTTTATTTCTCACTTTCTTGGATTATTTCAAACTTGCATCATATAAAGAATATTTTAATCAAGTATTGAAGGACATTTTTGTCTTTAACTAAGTTAATGCATGCATTAAAGCTCATTGCATTGTTAATATCATGGTTTCTTATGCATTAGTTATGCATAGGATAATACCAAGTATGGTGTATAACTAATGCTTGCATAACTAATGCATAAGTTCAAAAAATATACCAAACAAAGTATTACTAATACACAAAGTTAATGCATACATTATTTTACCTATGTATCATACCAAACGACCCTTTATAGTGTCAGAATTTGTAGTGTGTTTGATTGATTACAATATATGCATATACAAACATATTAAATTCTGTCTACTCAGGCATATATATGATGTAACAAAAGGAACAAATCTGCCTTTGATGTACCTAAGAAAATTATATTGTAAATCCATTAACAATGATAGTCGCATATTATAATTCCTTACGGTTTTGTGGTCTTTTAACATATTATATCATTAAAAAAGTGAAATGTACTAATTAAAAAGGTATCCCGATGCATTATATTCTCGTTATGCACGGGGTTCGGGAAAAAATTTTAGTGAGAATTTTAATTAATTTTTAAATTAAGTTTGACAATAGAGTGCTGCAACTTAGTAGTCCTTCTGTCCAAGTTTACTTGTCCACTATTGAGTTGGTACATCATTTAAGAAATAATAAATAACGAATAGTTTTATTATATTACACATATTTATTATAAATTGAAAATAAGTATAACTTAATAAGAAGGGTAAAATAGTATAAAATGGTAAACTATTCATTAATTTGAAATTGCACAAGTAAAAGTAGACATTTATTTTTAGGGGTCTTTTGGTAGGGTGTATAAGAATAGTGCGGAATAAGGTGTATTAGTAATGCATGGATTAGTAATGCATGTGTTAGTAATGCAAGCATTAGTTATGCAGATATTATTTCTTATTTACTATTTGGTGTGGTGTATCAAAATTATAATGTATTTCATAATTTTTAAGAAAAATAGTTGTTTACAAAAATGCTTTCCATATTCTCTAGCTTTAAGGGACTTCAAGGACAATTTTATCTTTAACTATATTAATGCATGTATTAATAGTCTTGGTATTACTATTGTCATGATTTTCTATGCATTACTTATGCTTAAGATAATGTCAAGTATGATGTATAACTAATACACATATTAATTATACACATATTAAAAAAATATATCAACAAAATATTAATAATGCATAAAGCTAATATTTGTATTATTTTTCTAATACCTCCTACCAAATGACCCCTCAATGTATTAGACAAGGAAACTTGGAGGGGGATATGAAAAATGACAATAATAGTAAGTAATTTTGTCACTCTTCTAAAGTTTGGGAGTTGGGACTTTTGATTAATGAGGGTGTGATAATTATAAAATGATGGGGCTCTCAATTAGGGGTCAGCATTGGGCCTTGCGTCCTCTCATCAAACCCACACGCTAAAGGTCAATTAAAGAAAAGGGAGGGCCGAGAGGCCGGTGGTGGGGATTCGAGCTCGCAATTTGTCATGAATATCTTTCTTTTTCTTTTTTTGAATTTTTTATATTCCTATACATTATCTAAACCTATATTATCCTCCTTACTCAAATTTTACTATAATTATATTTATAAATTAAATTATCATTTATGTACATTTTAAAGAAATTAATGATATTAATTAGTGTCCTACAATAACTTTACCGTATTTCCCATTCCCCCCACATTTTTCTCTCCACATCCCACCCCTCTCACCCACATATCTTGCACTCACCCATGATTTTCTCTTCACAAAACTCATAAATCCTCCATTAACGCTATTTCATCTCTTCTTCAAAAAGCAGACGAAATTTTTACTCTTCTTCAAAAATAACCTCCATTAACGTCTCTGATTAACTTGATTTTCAATGAAGAAGAAAATATCTTCAAAGAACAGCCCTAAAAAAGATAAAGTAGCAGATATTCCTTCATTTGATTTGGATGTTTTCTCAGCAAATTCACCCAAAAAAGCTTCAAAATCAGCTCATGCAAAAGAAGAGAACAAGCCCGAGCTTTCCCCTCGTGAAGCTAGAGCAGAAGCTCGAACAAAGCAAAAGCACAATATTGATGCTGGTGAATTGTCGATACTTTTCAAATCTGCGAAATGGAAAGTCAAAGAGATTGATTTCGATGATAATTTCGTCGAAGAAGAAGTTGTCATTAAAGTTGCAAAAAAAGTTAGGGTGTCTCCTAATATAAAAGCTTCAAAAAAGAAGAAAGTTAAAAAATCTTCTAAAACTGTTCACCAACAGTCATTGATGAAGGTAAGAATTTATTAGTTTCAACAATATATTTTTTTTAAAACTAAAAAATTTTGTTCTCATTTTTATGAACCTATATAATTTTTTGCTTTTGTAGTTTGTAGAATTTTTGTCTACATTGTGTAGATTTGTTGTAGATTTATAATTTCTGATTGTAGATACATTATTATATAAATGTTGCCTTGTTTTGACTCTGTTTAATGTTTGTAGAAAATTTATAATAAAATTGTAGTTATTTTATTTTCTGTTTTTGGCTTTGTTATGTAATTGTAGCTATATTGTATTAAAAATGTAGATATTTATTTTTTAGATTTGAGGCTTGTTTTAATAAGGAATTTTTTCTTTTGCTGCAGAATAGACCATTTTTTGCACCTCATAATGTTGATTATGGGGTCGTTAGGTTTCAGACATTATCCGACCCCAGTATTCCTGGACAAATCAAAGATTTATTATCTGCAAATGTTTAAAGATTTTCAAGAAGACATGTTTTGGTTATTTGCTTTCATTGCCCAGAATATGTATGTAAAATCAAGCAATTCATCTTCTAATGAAATATGAATGAATGCATCTGGTTCTGACTATTTTTCAGCAGAGATAACGAGTCAGAGGTTGAATTTTGGCTTGAGAAAATTTGGCTTGATAAGTGGTCTGAGATGTTTTGCGGAAGTGGCAGACTTTGGTTACACACCTACTACGTATGACAGTAAAATAATGAGAAGCTATTTTCCAAACAAGGAAAAAGTTGAGAAGTCATACTTAAAACAAATTGTAACCAACAAAAGTTGGGTGAACGACGATGATGCAGTCAAGTTGTGTACTCTATATCTCATAGAATTCTTCCTCTGTCCTTCAGACAAAGACAATGCAGGAAGGTAGACCATTTTAGGTTTTATTTGGTGGACTCGGGACACTATGCGAACTATGCATGGGGTAGTGATTCTTACACGCAATTGCTTCAGTCCGTTAGGCAGAAGCTCAACCCTTCTGTTCATTTTTATGTCATTCAAGGATTTGCACTAGCGATGCAAATATGGTTGTATGAGTGTTGCTCTACCGTCAATACTGATATAGCTACAAGAGTTGTTAATTCTATCCCTCGCATACTTAGCTGGTCAGCTAGTAAGGACAAGATATGGTTATCTACAATTGAAGATAGAATGATCAAACCAGCATAGATCAAGGTAAATTATTTTTACTTATGAGCAGATAATATAATACAAATTATGTCACGACCCAAAATACCTAAGGCCGTGATGGCACCGGACACAAGGTCAGGCAAGCCAAAACATTAATTTATTGAAATAACTTTCCAGTTTTTAACATTTTCGAAATCGTTACTTTCTCTTGCATCTCATAATCAAACAAATAAATTTTAGTAAACTTAAATATGACAGCACATCAATTTAATTTAATGAAGTAAATCCCAACACGTCCCCAGAACCCGATGTCACAAGTACATGAGCAACTTCTATGAATTTTACAAATATTACAAAGCATGTCCGAAATAGAACTCGACAAGGAAATTTAAAATGAAATAGATACAGCATGAAGGTGACTCTGTCAGCTGTGGATCGCCTCTGGGAGATGCAGCTCGCTTAAGTCTCCGAATCCTCCACATTGCCATGAAGGTACGTGTGCAATAAAATGCACAGCAAGTGCAGCGTGAGTACGAAAATAACGTGTACTCAGTAAGTCGCCCACCTAACCTCAGAGAGGTAGTGACGAGGGGGAAAATTAGACTCTTGCTAAGGTCCGACAATACAACATGTGACAGAATATGATGAAATACAATAGACATGAAAGACAGCGAGCAACAAGTACATAGCAAATAACGGAATCCAGATAATAACTGAAAGGAATAGCAAGGTACTAAAATCTCCTTTTAACAAATACCTGACACTCCAGTTACAAGTGACTCAGAACTCAAGTGATCATACACATACCAGGACAAGACAACCGGCCATAGTCATAAAGGTAGTCATAGGGACTGGGGTCATAAAGCTATCCCACGATCGCGAATCATACCTGCGACTCGCGTGCTGACTCGATATAATAATAAGCTATCCCACGATCGCGCATCATCCCTGCGACTCGTGTGCTGACTCGATAATAATAATAAGCTATCCCACGATCGCGCATCATCCCTGCGACTCGTGTGTTGACTCTATAATAATAATAAGTTATCCCACGATCGCGCATCATCCCTGCGACTCGTGTGCTGACTCGATAATAATAATAATAAGTTGACCCACGGCCGTGCATCATACCTGCGGCTCGCGTGCTGACTCGATATAAATATATATTTAACATAAATCTCCCCTCGATCGCGAATCATGCCTGCGACTCGAGTGCTGACACACTTCCACACATTTAAATCCACTTTTTATTAAGAACAATAGTTTTTCTCATGGAAAATAGTAAAAATCCGTATTCAAAGAAGCATGAAACATAGGTTTCGAAATCATTTATTTTTGAAACTCATTTGTCAAATTTAACGGTGTTCCTCGATACGACCTAATCCAGGTACACATATATTTACAGCGGAAACAAATTCTCTTTAGAAGGATAACAGTATGAACTCCAGCTTTCTTTTAAACATTTAATTATGTTTTCGGTCATATTAACAGTTCAATGATACAAGAAGGGTTATAGGTACACACATAAAGCATGCTAGTGGGTCCTAGACTACCCGGACATAAGCATATTAGTAGCTACGCACGGACTCCTGTCACCTCGTGCATACGTAGCCCCCGAAGATAATAACATATACTGAATTAATTCACCTAGGGGGACGATTCCCCCTCACGAAGTTAGAAAGGAGACTTACCTCGCTCTGAAGTTCCAACACTAGCTTCCAAGCCCTTCCGATGACCCCAACGAACGCACCACGCACCGAAACTACCACATACATGACAAAGCAATGAAAATTCATCCTAATACTCACAACAATTTCAGATTATATACTTTCCCAACCCCGCTCAGCGAAATGACGAAAATGCCCTCGGGCCCACGTGTCCGGAAATCCAAAATTCTCGAAGATGCCTCCTACCCATAGCCTTACTATCTCAATTATATAATTTACTCTAATGTTCATGCTCAATTCGTGGCCAAAAATCTAATTTTACCAAATTCTAGGTTTCTTCAAAGTTTTACAATTTTCCTACCAATTTCATGCTAAAAAATCCATGCAATATCTTGTATTTGACCTTAGAACCAAGTAGAAGAAATTACCTCTTGAAGTTTGGTGAAATCCCCCTTAAAAGCTCTTCAAAAATCGCCTATCCCATGAAGAAAGTGAAGACAATGAACTAAACTCTCGCTTAAAAACAATCTGCCCAGGCCTATTTTCCGCACCTGCGGATCCTTCATCCGCACCTGCGATCCCGCAGGTGCAACCAATTCACCCGCACCTGCGGTTTCCAAAATCTCCAGCCAAATCGCACCTGCGCTCTATTTCCGCACATGCGGCTTCGCAGGTGCGGAATATTCATCGCACCTGCGGCTCCGCACCTGCGGCCAATTCCTCGCAGGTGCGGTTGCACCAGATGACAGTAGAAACCAGCCCTTTCTGACCTTCAACTTTGATCCGTTAACCACCCGGAATCCACCCGAGGCCCCCGGGACCCTGTCCAATCATACCAACCTGTCCCAAAACATAACACGGACTTGCTCGAGCCCTCAAATCACATCAAACAATGCCGAAATCACGAATCACACTCAAATCCAATTCTTTAAGAACTTAGAATTTCAAGCTTCTACACCCGATGCCGAAACCAATCAAATCACGCCCGATTGACCTCAAATTTTCCGTGCAAGTCATATTCAGCATTATGGACCTGCTCCAACTTCTGGAATCGTATTCCGATCTCGATATCAAAACTTCCACTTCGAACCGGATTTCCCAAAAACCTTCAAATTTCTATCTTTAGCCAAATGACTCCAAAATGACCTACAGACATCCAAATTCACTTTCGATCGCGCTCCCAACTCCAGAATCACCATACGAAGCTATTTCCAGGCTCGGAATGTTACGCCCCGAAATCCCACCATCGGGCCGAGATGGCGTCTAACGTTGAACCCGCTAGACAAGCCAGCGTGTAAAGATAAACTAGCATATTAACATCAATTTAATATGATAAACTAAACGGTTCACAATTTAATAGCAGAAATAAATACGGTCTCAAACTAATAAGGATAACATCATACAACAACGCGTAAATTTTCCCCAAAACATGGAGTCACAAACTCACGAACTGTCTATCAGAGTGCTAAATACAAGTCTGGAAGGAAATACATGTCTGTCTCTGAAAGTAGAGGAAAAAAATAAGACAGAATCGAAGAAATAGGGATGGAAGAGACTCCAAGGCCCACGAACACCAGCGGGTATACCTTGAAGCCTCTATGATAATTTGGAAGACACTCCTACTAATGATGTCCTCCTAGTCCGGCTGCGTAATTTGCACAACATAAAGAAGTGCAGGTGTAGCATCAGTACAACCGACCTCATGTACTGAGCAAGTGCCGAGCCTAAGCTCGACTAAGTAGTGACGAGGCTAAGACACGACAACAAAATGTACCTGTGCAGTTCAATAATATAGCAGAAACTAAACAAGAATACAATTACGGGGAGAACATGCTGGGGGTAAGAGATAACAATACTGAAATGACAGAAAAGAAAACAACAGTCTGAAATATCTGAATATCATAACGGGAAATGACAACACAGATTAAACAGTGAAAGATGCAGCACGGCATGTCCCCTCGTGCATAATCAATATAAACACGGCATAGAATGTCCCCTCGTGCATAATAATATAAACATGGCACGGAATGTCCCCTCGTGCATAATAAATATAAAACATGGCACGAAATGTTCCCTCGCGCATAATAAATATAAAACATGGCACGGAATGTCCCCTCGTGCATAATAAATATAAAACATGGAACAAGATGTCCCCTCATGCATAATCAATGTGAACACGGCACAGAATGTCCCCTCGTGCATAATAAATATAAACATGGCACGGAATGTCCCCTCGTGCATAATAAATATAAACATGGCACGACATCACCCTTCGTGCTTTAACACTCTCCCTCACCCAAACAACAATCACAAACAAGGGCAAGGAAATAAACAAAGTAAAAATAGAAATCCCGGCAAGGGAACATCAATAAAACAATTAAATCCCGGCAAGGGAACATCAATTAAACAATCAAATCGCGGCAAGGGAACTATACCATGATGACCCGGCAAGGGTATATTTCAATAACTCTTTCTCTTTCTTTCACTTTCATTTTCATGATTTATTCTATTACTTGAGCCAATGCTCCAAAGGAGGTAATTATCTCATATATCTTCATTATTCGTTTCACAATTTGAGTCAATGCTCCAAAGATGTAACTATCTCATATATCTTCATTATTCGTTTCACAATTTGAGCCAATGCTCCAAAGATGTAATTATCTCATATATCTTCATTATTCATTTCACAATTTGAGCCAATGCTCCAAAGGTGTTTAAAGATTACAATTCCCTTCACATGCCCATTCACAACATATAGAGATTATCAATTAAGCATAGAAATTGCAACAAAACCGGAATATTCACAATATAGGGACTCACGGTCATGCTAGACATCAATGTATAGATACTCGTCACCATGCATGTACATCATATTTGACAATTAGCAAATAGCAAATAATACTCAACTCCCATTCCCTCAAGCTAAGGTCAGGCCAAACACTTACCTCGGGTCCAAAGTATAGCAATCAACCCTCTAACACCGTCTTTCCTTTAGAATTCAACTCCGGAATGGTATTATCTAGACATAATCAACTCAAGTATATCAATAAGGATTCAAGGATTCAATTTTATGGTCAAATTATCCATTTCCTAGCATTCTTCCAAAATTATCAAAATTCAACCCCAGGCCCGCTCGCTCGGATTCTTGAAACACTCGAAGGAAACACTCACCCAAAACCTAAGGATCATAAATATACGATTTTTACTTGATTTCATGGACAATTCACAGAAAATTCTAAAGTGATAACAAATTCTAGGTTACTACCCAATTTTCTTGAATTTTTGCACTAGTTTTTGTAGTTAATTAGGCTAAGATGCATGCATGAAACTAATTTCCAGGTGGAATTTACTTACCTTACAAAACCTGATCGAAAGCTCTTAAAAATGGTGGAAATCGCCTAAGGAAAAAGATGAAAAATGAGAGAAATGGGTTTAAACCCGTATTTAAAACTCACTGCCTGAACAGTGAACTCGCACCTGCGGCTCTGGGGACCGCACCTGCGGTCTCGCAATTGCGAGAAGAATCTCGCACCTGCGGAGTTGGGCTAGGGGGTCTGGGATCGTACCTGTGAAGTGGAGACCGCACCTGCGATCTCGCACCTGCGAGAAATTCTCCGCACCTGCGATGGCTGGCTAGGCCACTGGTGATCGCACCTGCGATTCCTGGGACCGCACCTGCGATGCTGGGCAACCGCACATGCGGTCACACCAGAGTAGGTGCACCAGCAGCTGTGTTTGCTAGTTATTAGCCTCACTAGGTGCGCGGAAGGCACCTGGGCCCACCCGAGCCCTTATCTAAATATACCAACGAGTCCCGAATCATAATACAGACTCGCTAGAGCCTTGGGAACATTCATAACAACGCTAAAACTCAAAATCACACCTCCAAACCTTAAGAACCTAACTTAGGAATTTTAAGTTTTCTAACTTCGCTAACAACCTGCTGAACTGACCTATACAACCCGGAATGATACCAAATTTCACAGATTACTCACACAACATCCTACAAAGTTGCCCGTGCGATCAAATTTACAAAACAACATCATACACATCAAATTAAGCCTCAAAGTCCATGAATTCCATCAAATTTCATAAAACATCAAATTTTCCATTTTAAGTCCGAAACCCGCCAAACGAAGTCCGATTTCAACCAAACTTTACAGAAAGTGCTTAAACCATATATAAAACCTGTACTGAGCGCCGGAACCAAAATACGGGCCCGATACTATGACTTTCTAATCAGATTTCATTTTGAATTTCCATAAATATTTTAAGAAAAAAAATTTACTCAAAAATTCATTCTTCGGGATTGGGAACTCGGAATTCGATTCTGGGCATACGCCCAAGTCCCATATTTTCCTACGGACCCTCCGGGACCGTCAAATCACGGGTCCGAGTCCGTATACCCAAAATAATTACCGAAGTCAAATTTATTCATTTTAATATCAAATCTTAGCATTTTTCACAGAATCTCATATTTAAGCTGTCTGGCTACACGCCCGGACAGTGCATGCAAATCGAGGCAAATACAAATGAGGTTTTCAAGGCCTCGGAAGTACGGAATGGGAAATAAAACAGGTGATGACCCTTTTGGATCGTCACATTCTCCACCTCTAAAACCACCGTTCGTCCTCGAACCGACAGAAGAAGGAAGTACCTGAGTCGGGAAATAAATGAGGGTAACAGCTCCGCATATCGGACTCGGACTCCCAGGTCGATGCCTCAGGAGGCTGACCTCTCCACTGAACACGAATAGAAGGGAAACTCTTGGATCTCAACTGACGAATCTGCCGGTCTAGAATAGCTACCGGCTCCTCCTCATAAGATAAGTCCTTGTCCAACTGGACAGTACTGAAATCTAACACGTGGGCTGGATCACCGTGATACCTCCGAAGCATAGACACATGAATAACTGGATGCACGACTGATAAGCTAGGCGGAAATGCAAGTCTATAAGCTACCCCTCCCACTCGATCAAGAATCTCAAATGGACCAATGAATCTAGGGCTAAGCTTGCCCTTCTTCCCAAATCTCATCACGCCCTTCTTCCCAAATCTCATCACGCCCTTCATAGGCGACACTCAGAGCAATACTTGCTCACCCACCATGAAAGCCACATCTCGAACCTTGCGATCTGCATAACTCTTTTGCCTGGACTGAGCTGTACGAAGCCTATCCTGAATGATCCAGACCTTGTCCAAGGCCTCCTGAACCAAATCTGTACCCAACAACCGATCTTCTCCCGGCTCAAACCATCCCACCAAAGCCTCATAAGGAGCCATCTGGATACTCGACTGGTAGCTGTTGTTGTAGGCAAACTCTGCTAAAGGCAAGAACTAATCCCATGATCCTCCAAAGTCAATAACACAAGCTCGGAGAATATCCTCCAATATCTGAATAGTCCGCTCAGACTGCCCATCCGTCTGAGGATGAAATGTTGTGCTCAACTCCACCTAGGTGCCTAACTCTCGCTGAACTACTCCCCAGAAACGCGAGGTAAACTGCGCGCCCCGGTCCGAAATGATAGATACCGGCACACCATGAAGGCGAACAATCTCCCGGATATAGATCTCAGCTAACCTCTCGGATGAATAGGAGACTGCCACAGGAATGAAATGCGCTGACTTGGTCAGCCTACCAACAATGACCCAAACTGCATCAAACTTCTTCTAGGTCAACGGAAGTCCAGTAACGAAGTCCATAGTGATCCTCTCCCACTTCCACTCGGGAAGCTCAATCCTCTGAAATAAACCACCAAGCCTCTAATGCTCATACTTAACCTGTTGACAATTCAAACACACATATGCCACAATATCCTTCTTTATTCTACGCCACCAATAATGCTGCCGCAAATCCTGATATATCTTCGCGGTGCCCGGATGAATAGAGTACCGGGAACTATGGGCCTCCTCTAAAATCAACTCTCGAATCCCATCAACATTGGGCACACAAATTCGCCCCTGCAACCTCAAAACACCATCATCATCCAAAGTCACCTGCTTGGCACCTCCGCGCTGCACTGTGTCTCTAAGGACACAAAAATGGGGATCATCAAACTGCCGATCATGGATACGCTCCAATAATGAAGAACGAGTGACCGTACAAGCCAACACTCGACTAGGATCAGAAATATCCAACCCCACAAATCGGTTGGCCAAAACCTGAACATCCAAAGCAAGCGGCCTCTGACTAACCGGAATAAAAGCAAGACTGCCTATGCTAGCTGACTTCCTACTCAAAGCATCGGCCACCACATTGGCCTTCCCTGGGTGATATAAGATGGTAATATCATAATCCTTCAACAACTCCAACCATCTCCTCTGCCTCAAATTCAATTCCTTTTGCTTGAACAAGTACTGAAGACTCTTATGGTCCGTGAACACCTCACATGCCACGCCATACAGATAGTGCCTCCAAATCTTCAATGCATGGACAATGACTGCCAATTCCAAATCATGCACTGGATAGTTCTTCTCATGAATCTTCAACTACCTCGAAGCATAAGCAATGACCTTGCCATCCTGCATCAATACTGCACCAATCTCAACACGGGAAGCATCGCAATAGACTATATAAGGCCCTGAACCTGTGGGCAAAACCAATACTAGCGCCGTAGTCAGAGCTGTCTTGAACCTATGAAAGCTCACCTTACACTCATCCGACCATCTGAAATAGGCACCCTTCTGGGTCAACCTAGTCATTGAGGCTGCAATAGATGAGAACCCCTCCACGAACCGACGATAATAGCCTGCCAATCCCAAGAAACTCCGAATCTTTGTAGCTGATGCTGGTCTAGGCCAGTTCTCTACTGCCTCAATCTTCTTTGAGTCAACCTGAATACCCTCTGCTGATATGACATGACCCAGGAATGCAGCTAAACTCAACCAGAACTAACACTTTGAAAATTTTGCATATAGCTGATTGTCCTTCAGAGTCTAAAGAACCACTCTGAGATGCTGCTCGTGCTCCTCCTGACTGCGGGAGTATATCAATATATCATCAATGAAGACTATCACGAACGAGTCCAAATAAGGCCTGAACACTCAGTTCATCAAATCCATAAAAGCTGCTAGGGCATTTATCAACCCAAAGGACATGATAAAAACTCGTAATGCCCGTACCGAGTGCGGAAAGCTGTCTTAGGGACATCAGATGCCCTAATACTCAACTGATGGTACCCAGATCTCAAGTCTATCTTTGAAAATACCTTGGCACCCTGAAGCTGATCGAACAAATCATCAATCCTCGGCAGTGGATACTTATTCTTGATTGTAACCTTGTTCAATTGCCGGTAATCAATGCACATCCTCATCGAACCATCCTTTTTCTTCACAAACAACACTGGAGCACCCCCAAGGAGAAACACTGGGTCTAATGAAACCCTTCCCAAGCAAATCCTGCAACTGTTCCTTCAACTCTTTCAACTCTGGCGGGGCCATGCGATTCGGCGGAATAGAAATGGATGGGTGCCCGGAGCCAGATCAATGCAGAAATCAATGTCCCTGTCGGGTGGCATCCCCGGCAGGTCTGAAGGAAAGACCTCAGGAAACTCACGAACCACGGGTACCGAATCAATAGAGGAAACCTCAACGCTGGAATCGCGCACATAAGCCAAATAAGCCAAACACCTCTTCTCGACCATACGCCGAGCCTTCACGTACGAAATAACACTTCGGGTAGAATGACCAGGAGTTCCTTTCCACTCCAAACGGGGCAAATCTGGCAAGGCTAAGGTCACCATCTTGGCATGCCAATCCAAGATAGCATGATATGGGGATAACCAGTCCATCCCCAATATAACATCAAAGTCGACCATACCTAAAAGCAACAAATCAACACGGGTCTCAAGACCCCCAATCACCACAACACAAGAACGATGGACTCGATCGACCACGATAGAATCACCCACTGGTGTAGATACATAAACAGGAATACTCAGTGGATCACTAGGCATGACCAGGTATGGTGCAAAATAAGAGGACACATACGAATACGTAGACCCTGGATCAAATAGCACTGAAGCATCTCTGTTACAAACCCGAATAGTACCTGTAATGACTGCATCTGAAGACTCAGCCTTTGGCCGGGATGGAAGAGCATAACATCGGGTTGGGCCCTACCACCCTGAACCACATCTCTGGGATGACCGGCTGCTGGCTGGCCTCCACTTCTGGCAGCCTGAGCTCCACCTCTATGACCTTTACCTCCACCTATAGTTGGCTGGGCAGGCTGTGGAACACATGGTGCCTGTACCATGGCACGAGAACCCTGATGCTGAGACCCACCAGAACCTCGGGGGCAAAACTTGGAAATATACCCCAACCCACCGCAAGTATAACAAGGCCTCTACTGATGTGACTGCTGACTCTGGAACTGGCCCTGTCGACCCTGATAACCACCCTGGAAATTCTGAAGCGGCGGTGCACCGATAGGTGCTGGTGGCGCACTGTAAGGCTGCCGATCGAAATAGTGCGCTTGATAACCACGACCACCTAAAGTACCATGGGAAACCTGGAGAGCTGACTGAAAAGGTCTGGGAGGATGACCTCTGCCTGAAGAATCCCTGCCTCCAGATGAGGCTCCACTGAAACGACCGAAATGACGGGGCCTCTTGTCAGCCCCCTGACCACCACCCTGCGACAAAATCATCTCAATCCTCCTGGCCACATTGGCCGCATCCTGGAACGATATATCTGTACCTGACTCTCTAGCCATCTGAAGTCTGATAGGCCGGGCCAATCCTTCGATAAACCTCCGAACTCTTTCCCGATCAATGGAAAGTATCATAAGAGCATGTCGGGCTAGATTGATGAACCTGGTCTCGTACTGAGTGACAAACATGGATCCCTGCTGGAGACACTCAAACTGCCTCCGAAGGTCTTCTCTCTGAGTGATGGGGAGGCACTTCCCCAGAAATACCCCTGAGAATTGAGTCCAAGTCAAAGGTGTAGATCCAGCTGGTCTGGCTAGGCAATAATCTCTCCACCAACTCTTGGCTGCGCTCGATAACCGAAAAGTAGCAAAGTCAACCCCGTTAGACTCCACTATGCCCATATTCCGAAGAACCTCATGGCAGCTGTCCAAATAATCCTGAGGGTCCTCTGATGGTAACCAGTGAAAGTAGCAGTGAATAACTTAGTGAACCTGTCCAGTCTCCATAAAGCTTCTGCTGACATAGTTGCTCCCTCTGCTACAGGTGCTGCAATACCCGGCTGAGCTACTCCGGCTGACTAAGGTGCCGGAGTCTGTAACAGTGGAGTTAGCTACTCTGACACATGGGTGGCAGGAGTCTGGGCACCTCCCCCAGCCTGAGAGACGGTTGGTGTTGTAGGAAGAAGACCTGCCTGTGCTACGCTCTGCATGAGTCCGACTAGACGGACAAGGGTGTCCTGAAGCACTGGGGTAACTATGAACCCCTCTGGGACCTGAGCTGGTCCAACTGGGACTGCCGGAACTGGGACCTCCTCGTCAGACTCGACCTGAGGGTCCTCCATTGGGGCTGCTGCTCTAGGCTGAGCCCGACCCTGGCCTCGGCCTCTATAACGACCTCGTCCTCGACCTCGACCCCAAGTAGGAGCTGTAGCAGGAGTGTCAGGCTGCAAGGCGGAACCAAGGGAAGCACGCGTCCTCGCCATCTGCGAGAGAATAGAATAGAAACTCAATCAGTACTCAGAATCATAGCGCACGACAGAGAAGAAAAGAAATATGGAGTCATCCTAACTTTGCAGCCTCTGGGGGATAAGTACAGACTTCTCCGTACCGATCCCTCAGGCTCTACCAAGTTGTCTGTGAGTTGTGAGACCTAAGTAACCTAGTGCTCTGATACCAACTTGTCACGCCCCGAAATCCCACAATCGAGACGTGATGGCGTCTAACGTTGAATCTTCTAGACAAGCCAACGTGTAAAGATAAACTAGCATATTAACATCAATTTAATAGGATAAACTAAACGGCTCACAATTTAACAATAGAAATAAATATGGTCTCAAACTAATAAGGATAACATCATACAACAACGCGTAAATTTTCCCCAAAACCTGGAGTCACAAACTCACGAACTGTCTACAAGAGTGCTAAATACAAGTCTGGAAGAAAATACATGTCTGTCTCTGAAAGAAGAGGAAAAGAATAAGACAGAATCGAAGACATAGGGATGGAAGAGACTCCAAGGCCCACGAACACCAGCGGGTATACCTTGAAGCCTCTATGATAATTTGGAAGACACTCCTACTAATGATGTCCTCCGGGTCCGGCTGCGTAATCTGCACAACATAAAGAAGTGCAGGTGTAGCATCAGTACAATCGACCTCATGTACTGAGCAAGTGCCGAGCCTAAGCTCGACGAAGTAGTGACGAGGCTAAGACACGACAACAAAATGTACCTGTGCAGTTCAATAATATAGCAGAAACTAAACAAGAATACAATTACGGGGAGAACATGCTGGGGGTAAGAGATAACAATACTGAAATGACAGAAAAGAAAACAACAGTCTGAAATATCTGAATATCATAACGGGAAATGACAACACAGATTAAACAGTGAAAGATGCAGCACGGCATGTCCCCTCGTGCATAATCAATATAAACACGGCATGGAATGTCCCCTCGTGCATAATAATATAAACATGGCACAGAATGTCCCCTCGTGCATAATAAATATAAAACATGGCACGAAATGTCCCCTCGTGCATAATAAATATAAAACATGGCACGGAATGTCCCCTCGTGCATAATAAATATAAAACATGGAACGGAATGTCCCCTCGTGCATAATAAATATAAAACATGGAACAAGATGTCCCCTCATGCATAATCAATATGAACACGGCACGGAATGTCCCCTCGTGCATAATAAATATAAACATGGCATGGAATGTCCCCTCGTGCATAATAAATATAAATATGGCACGACATCACCCTTCGTGCTTTAACACTCTCCCTCACCCAAACAACAATCACAAACAAGGGCAAGGAAATAACAGAGTAAAAATAGAAATCGCGGCAAGGGAACATCAATAAAACAACTAAATCGCGGCAAGGGAACATCAAATAAACAATCAAATCCCGACAAGGGAACTATACCATGATTACCCGGCAATGGTATATTTCAATAACTCTTTCTCTTTCTTTCACTTTCATTTTCATGATTTATTCTATTACTTGAGCCAATGCTCCAAAGGAGGTAATTATCTCATATATCTTCATTATTCGTTTCACAATTTGAGCCAATGCTCCAAAGATGTAATTATCTCATATATCTTCATTATTCGTTTCACAATTTGAGCCAATGCTCCAAAGATGTAATTATCTCATATATCTTCATTATTCGTTTCACAATTTGAGCCAATGCTCCAAAGGTGTTTAAAGATTACAATTCCCTTCATATGCCCATTCACAACATATAGAGATCATCAATTAAGCATAGAAATTGCAACAAAACCGGAATATTCACAATATAGGAACTCACGGTCTTGCTAGACATCAATGTATAGATACTCGTCACCATGCCTATACATCGTATTTGACAATTAGCAAATAGCAAATAATACTCAATTCCTATTCCCTCAAGCTAAGGTTAGGCCAAACACTTACCTCGGGTCCAAAGTATAGCAATCAACCCTCTAACACTGCCTTTCCTTTAGAATTCAACTCCGGAATGATATTATCTAGACATAATCAACTCAAGTATATCAATAAAGATTCAAGGATTCAATTACATGGCCAAATTATCCATTTCCTAGCATTCTTCCAATATTATCAAAATTCGACCTCGGGCCCGCTCGCTCGGATTCTTGAAACTCTCGAAGGAAACACTCACCCAAAGCCTAAGGATCATAAATATATGATTTTTACTTGATTTCATGCACAATTCACAGAAAATTCTAAAGTGATCACAAATTCTAGGTTACTACCCAAATTTCTTGAATTTTTGCACTAGTTTATGTAGTTAATTAAGCTAAGATGCATGCATGAAACTAATTTCCGGGTGGAATTTACTTACCTTACAAGACCTGATCGAAAGCTCTTAAAAATGGTGGAAATCGCCTAAGGAAGAAGATGAAAAATGAGAGAAATGGGTTTAAACCCGTATTTAAAACTCACTGCCTGAACAGTGAACTTGCACCTGCGGCTCTGGGGACCGCACCTGCGGTCTCGCACTTGCGAGAAGAATCTCCCACCTGTGGAGTTGGGCTAGGGGGTCTGTGTTCGCACCTGCGAAGTGGAGACCGCACCTGCGATCTCGCACCAGCGAGAAGTTCTCCGCACCTGCGATGGCTGGCAATGCCACTGGTGATCGCACCTGCGATGCCTGGGACCGCACCTGCAGTCTCGCACCTGCGATGTTGGGAAACCGCACATGCGGTCACACCAGAGCAGGTGCCCATCAGCTGTGTTTGCTGGTTTTTAGCTCCGCTAGGTGCCCAGAAGGCACCTGGGCCCACCCGAGCCCTAATCCAAATATACCAACGCGTCCCAAATCATATTACGGACTCGCTCGAGCCTTCGGAACACTCAAAACAATGCTAAAACTCGAAATCACACCCCCAAACCTTAAGAACCAAACTTAGGAATTTTCAGTTTTCTAACTTCGCTAACAACGTGCCGAACTGACCTATACAACCCGAAATGATACTAAATTTCACAGATTACTCACACAACATCCTACGAAGTTGCCCGTGCGATCAAATTGCCAAAACAACATCATACACATCAAATTAAGCCTCAAATCCATGAATTCCATTAAATTTCATAAAACATCAAAATTTCCATTTTAAGTCCGAAACCCGCCAAACGAAGTCCGATTTCAACCAAACTTTACAAAAAGTGCTTAAACCATATATAAAACCTGTACCGGGCGCCGAAACCAAAATACGGACCCGATACTATGACTTTCTAATCAGATTTCATTTTGAATTTCCATAAATATTTTAAGAAAATAATTTTACTCAAAAATTCATTCTTCGGGATTGGGACCTCGAAATTCGATTCCGGGCATACGCCCAAGTCCCATATTTTCCTACGGTCCCTCCGAGACTGTCAAATCACGGGTAAGTCAAATTTATTCATTTTAATATCAAATCTTAGCATTTTTCACAGAATCTCATATTTAAGCTGTCCGGCTACACGCCCGGACTGTGCATGCAAATCGAGGCAAATACAAATGAGGTTTTCAAGGCCTCGAAAGTACGGAATGGGCAATAAAACAGGCGATGAACCTTTTGGGTCGTCACACGAAAATCCCAAAAGGACATCAATATCATTGAAATGCGCTTCAAGTCAAACTTAGGAAATTTCTTCAAAAATGATGACTTCCACAACATACACCAAAACGCTTTCGAGTTACCCAAATCCCGATCTGGACATACGCCCAAGTCCGAAATCACCATACGAACCTGCTGGAACCTTCGGATTCTGATTTTGAGGTCGTTTACTTAAAATTCCAGTCTTACTCAATTTCTTCAACTTAAGATTCTGAAATGAGAATTTTCATTTAAATTTAACTCCGAACCTCCTGAATTTCAACTCTGACCATACACACAATTCACAATACCCGAAATGAAGCTGTTCATGACTCCCAACTGCTAAACGACGCGCTGGAACTCAAAACGACCGGTCAGGTCGTTACAAATTATCTATAATTTTTATACATATTATGTCTAAGTCAAGCTCATTTCTTTTTTTCACTCAGCTCATCAACATAATTGAAGCACCAAAAGAGCTTTTTAAAATGACTTTGCCTGATAAAGTTGACTACATACTTGAAGAAGTTGAAACCAAGTCCGAGGATCCGAAAGATGCTGCATCTCCATCCGAACACAAGCATTCAATTGGAATAGAGGACAAGAAATATATTCTAAAATAAATTTTAAAAATTAAGAAAAGATGTTGACAAGGTAACATAAATACATAATCTTGGATGGTTTCTTTAATTTATGTTAAGCCAATATTTTCGTTAACTCTCTATATTTTAATGTAGGTTGGTTCAGATCTTGGATCTTTCAAGAAAGATGTTTTTGAAGAACTAGGTAGCATTTGAGTGCTACTCAATGACTCTATCAAGGCTGTTTTGCGGGCGATAAACAGTCAAAAGGATAACATTGATGCCAAGATAATATTTAAAATATATTCATTTAACAGAACAAATTTTATCACCTCTAAGTTTATATTATCGTTCATAAATTATATATCCTAAAAAATTTAAAGCCTGCAGTTTGGCTGGAGTTCTACAAAAATTGCTGAGCAATCAAAAAAAAAGAACAATCAACACATTCCATGCAGTAGTGATAAACCAGTGCATTCCAGCAGCAGTAAAACAGGTATGTACAACATATCCGCATTATATCTACAATATATCTACAATATGTCTACATTATATCTATAATATGTCTAGACATATCTACAATATATCTACATTATACCTACAATATATCTACACAAATTTACATATCTATGTAGATGTCTATAATATACCTACATATGCCTAAAATTGTATCAACTAATATGAATTATAATTCAAATGGGTTTCTTAAATACAAGGCATGTGAATGAAATGGAAATTAATGAGAATGTTTATGTACGTGTTGATTTATATTCTCATTTTGAAGGGGCAATTGATGAAGAGGATGAAGGTATGAGTTAGTACATGTTATCATCACATCTCCCAATAAAATTAGATGTTCTCATATGCATGACATCATTTCAACAACTTTACTACATTTAAACTGCAATTTATATTCAGAAATGTTAATGTTTTGTACAAATTTTCTACAATTTGATTAAGTTAAAAATACTTACTGTAACAGTGAAGGAAGTTATGCCTGCAGAATCTCCAAGACATGAAGATACAATAAGCATTCAAGGAGAACATAAGAATGAGGAGAAGGGGAAAAAATTCAATCTCCCATTGAAGAAGAGAAAGTTATACAAGAAGGAGATGATTGATGTGAAAAAGAAGCTGAACCAGTTGAGTATGTTAATGTATGTGATTCGAACGACTCCAGATATAAGAAAAGGGAAGTTACACTTGATGATTTTGCGCTGCCAGAGAACTTCTCCCAGATTGTTAAGTTCGGCGAGCTTAACAAAGATGAAACAACCCCTGTGCATAAAGGAAGAACAAGGCAGCCTGGAAAGCATGACCGATCACCCTTTCTCCCTTTTTACAGTTCTAGTGGCAGCACTTTTGTTGGACCTCCAATTTTTCAAATCAAGCATCCATTTATTAGGGTTATTAGTCAAGATGTTGATCCTGATTTGTTGGAAGAATTCAACAAATGGTTATACCTTGGTACCGATACAACTTCAAAGAGGTTAGTTTATACATTTTGTTCATATTTCTGAGTGCATTCATCTTTTGGATATCCACTTCAATCTACATAATTATTGTAATTGCTATGTGTTTAAATATGAGGAAGGCGCCTTATTCTATAAAAGATAACCAACTTAAGCCATGGTATGATCTTGGAGTGGAGAAAGTTGATAAAAAGGAGTGCTTCTATACTTTGGCACATCCGGGGTAAGTCCTCAACGACTCGTAAACACATACCCTGTTAGAATTTAATGAATATTTGTGTTATCATGTCATCTCCAGACTATGTAGTTATTTTGTAGATATATTATAGACAAATTGTAAGAATGATTAATAACAAATGAAATCTATTTTTTTGCAGCACATTGATGTTATCTTGTACTACTTGAGAAAAAGAGAAAAGTATTGTCCCCAAAACAAGATAAGGTTTACAACCACTGATTGTATATTCAAGACTAAAATCGAACAAATTTATTAGAAGTACATCAATGCTCCTCCTGAAAAGAAGTTTGTTGTTGTCAAATCCCAGGACATCGTAGCAGAATACATATTGGGGTACAGATTACTCGCAAATGTTTCATGGGATGAAGTTGATTTCGTGATCATGCCCATCAACATTGTAGAAAAATTTCATTGGTTGTTGGTTGTTTTTTACATTACCGATAGGGTTCTTTATGTGTATGATTCTATGGTCTCTTCACATAATCACACCATTGTTGAATCTGTCGTCACCAAGTTTGGTGTTATGATCCCCCTTTACTTGTCATGCACCGGTTTCTATGGCAAGCGTTTATACATCAACTTCAAGAACACAAATGCATACATTGAAAAAGGTGTTACTGACCCTATTGACATTCAGCGGTTCGTCAATGAGATAACACAGCAAAAAGAGGGATCACTGTATGAAAAAGCTTTTTTTTCCTTCTATCTATTTAACAGATTTTGTTTTGCTCACTATATGATTAATATTTTCCCTATTTTTATTTTTGCAGTGACTGTGGTGTATATGTTGCGGCATTTGCAGAGTATGCCAGCATTGGAGACCTAGCTGATTCTGAAGATGACCATTCTGACATTGATCAACATCGTAGACGCTAGGAAGAAGAAAGATACTGGTGCAATTAGTGAGAGCGTGGTGACTGGAAGATTAGCAAGGAAAAAAGGTGCACCACTTGTGAACAAGAGAACACAAGTCCGGAAGAAGAAGAATTAGTTGTTATTTTTTGTAGGGAAAATGTAGTTAAATTGTTTAGTTGCAGTTGGTTTTGTAGAAAGGTTGTAGACAAATTGTTACTTATGAACAAGTTTGTTGAAGTTTAATTGTAGCAGATTTGTGCTACAATTATTTTACCCTATGTTTTGTTATTTTATCCAGGATACTAGTGCTAACAATAGGAAATATTCTGTTGTTTTTATCTTGATGAGTTGAAAGTTATTAGTACTTGATCTCATTATTATTAGCATATAACTCCTTCAAAACTTAATTATTATGTAGTTATTCTGTCAACTCTAGATTATGTAGTTATTTTATAGATTTTTTGTAGATAAATTGTAAGAATCATTAATAACTAATGATTTGTGCTTTAGATAATTAAACAATTGTGTATTATAGATACAAATCATTCATAATCCAATCAAGTTATGAAAGTCTGAACTCAATACACTCAGTAATTAAACAAAAAATATTGAAACCAACTACATTAAGATTTGAAAACATTTCATTATAGGAAACAGTCTTTACCCAACTTATCAACACAATTACACCTCAACTATAATTCTCCTGAACACCTCAACACTCTTATCAAAAAATCTGTTGACTATATCAAATTTTATTTCTTCTTGGGAGAATTCTTGCAAGATCATTTGTTATGCCCTTCTATTCCGCAGTTTCCACGTGAAACCTTATACTTCTTTACATTTACTTCATCATATGTTTTGTATCTTTATTTTTGAGGTCTTCCTGGATGTCTTTTCCCGGTAGGTGGATTTACAACTTCTTCAACTATATGTTGTGGCATATTCCATTTGCTTTCCTCAGGAAACGGGTGTACTGGTATTTCATAAGTATGCAAGAGGCTCTCCCTCGTGTAATAAGGAGAACAATAGTTTTCATAAGACTCATTCTTGTGCCTTAAAGCAGCCAAAGCATGTGCACAAGGAAGTTCATCAAGCTGGAATTGTCCACAACTACATCTCTTGTTTTCAAGACAAAAAATATAGCGCTTCACACCATCTATCACTGTATGGATGTGATTTGTTGAAGCCCTCACCTACAATTTCATTACAAACACACAAAAAATTATCAACAACATATACAAAATAACTACAATTATTCAACAATTTATCTACAATGTTGTTAGTATTTTGGTTTGATACAATAATTGATCAGATGTTATTGGATATAGCTTACTCTCAGCTTCTGCGACAATGTTCTGTTGTCCTCCAACTCTTTGTTGTATTTTTTCCCAAGGTATGTGAATGTACCATTTGCTTTCAATAACTTTTCATTAGTCCAACATTCAAGAAGAGTCCTCATGTACTCTAATAGTTCTACTATCGGTAACTCTCTTGCATCTCTTGTTACCGCATTCAATGACTCTGCAATGTTTGGTGTCACAGTCCAAGTTTTGTTCACTGTAGCATGTACTCGAGACCATCTGTGATAGCCAATATCATATAAGTATACTTTAACATGCGTGTCGATCTCTTCAATCTTTGACATTCTTTCATTAAATTCATCAAGCGTGCATGATCGTGCCATGGTAAAGTGCAATTCGCTTAACTTTAGATGACCCTTCTTGAACTTTGACCTTATATTTGTCCAAGTATTCCACATGCAAGAATAATGTTCCATGCCGGTATAAACAATAGATGTTGCCTTCAAGATACCCTCATTCCGATCCGAAACAACACACATATTTGGTTTGTCACCATATACATGTTTGAATTGCTCAAAAAACCACTTCCATGATGCGTCATTTTCTGAATCAACAACAATATATACTAGTGGTAATATGCTACCTATCATATGTGGCAAAAAGGAATTCAATTTCCATCATAAAACTGTAGAGGAAGAAAAATACATACAAATAACAAATTTTTAACAATATATCTACAATAAATCTACAATACATGATGCATCCATTGTGCTAGCTGTTAGCATTATTTCCCTGTATGCTGACTTCAAGAAGGTCCAATCAACTACTACAACTGTCCTACAATATTCCCAATCATTGATTGACGTCCTAATCGCAACAAATGCATACAAGAAACAATCATCGTCGGTTTTCTTCAATTTAACTACCGACCCCGGATAAGTCTTCTCCAAAATATACAAATAACTAGGCAATCGACTGTAAGAGTCAACAAAATGACCTCTCAAAAATTCCAAAGCCTTTTCCTTTGCTCTCCAAGCTTGCATGTATGTTAAGTTCATGTTGTGTTCAGACAACATATCCGTTTGTATATCTTTTGGTGTGTAAATTATCTTAGGATCAACATATATTGGTATAACCATGCTACCCACTACCATGGCAGTAAGTTTGCATTGTATGTATATATTATCTATTAAAGAGCATGTGTGCAAGCTGTTGAATTTTCGAATCTTGAACATTGCTGAATCATTTACGTTGGTGGACTTGAAGTGACATGTACAATTTTCCCCAACACATACCAGGCAGTAGCTGCAGAATAACAATAATTTAAATAATGGTATGAAAAATGTAGATACACAAAAAATAGGTTGTTTAAGCATGAAATCTTATATTTAACAATTTATATACAAAAAAACTATAAATTATCTACAATTTGTGTACAAAGATATTACAAACACTGAAGAACAAAAAAATACAAATAAACTACTAATTAAACAAAGACATAATTTTTTTTACCATTGAACTGTTCCTACCTTCTAGCACTAGACCTTTTCACCCCAAATTGGAACTTGTTCATGACAGAATAGTGCTTCATTGCACTGGCAATTATTTGTTTGTCTTTGTATACTTGGCCTACTTCAAACAGTTTGTGTATTTTCTGTTATAATTATACTTTCATATTCCACTATCGCCGAAGATGTTGGCATATCAATCAACTTCAGTGTTCCAGATGAACCTGCAATTAATTAAAGCTAAATACAATTATGATATATATTGTAGATATTTTGTAGTAAAATTGTAGAACAAATGAAATTCAATACTTATATATTCATAACAATTGATCTACACATTTTATGTAGTTTTTTTTGTAGAAATATTTGTAGAAAAATTGTAGAAGAAATGAGATTCAATACTTATATTGATCTACACTTGTTATGTAATTTCTTTGTAGAAATATTGTAAAAAGATTGTAGAATACATGAGATACAAACAAATTTCACCACCGGTATAACATATCAAACCTGCAATTGTGTTCGAATTAGAGATACTGCATTCAAATTGAAATCATGCACTCTTATACATAGCGGATACATTCCTAAACTTTTGTTTTCCTTTTTCGTCTCCATGTATACTCCAACTCCCATATCGTTCCTAATTTCTATTGGAGGGCAATATTCGTTGACAATGAATTTGATTTCGATTATTCTTTCTGATGTATCGATCATAAGATGATTTGTGATTGTAGAATTCAATTGGCTATAACTTGCATCTTTGCTGACTACAATTTCGTCGACATGAAAATCCTTGTATCTCCCAAAGCTATCCCAATTACCATTAACCTGAAGCATAATAGCTATTTTCGACATCATTGCGCATGATTCTATACAATTTATAGATAATTGATTCGATTTTTCTTGTGAAACCAAAATATAAAGTGAAAAACAGAGTATTCAAAAACCAGAGTATCGAAATTGTGAGAGAAATGGAATAATTTCAGGCTTAAGTCATAGTGATTAATGCGTTGCAAAAAATCTCGGTAGAAACCTTTATTATCCCAATTTCCCGCTCCTAAAAAAGGAATGTTATGTTTTAAATAATTTGTATAGATTTTGTAGAAGAAACGTGTCAAGGGCGGGTAATATTGTAAACATGGATATTTTTGGTAATAAAGTTTCAAATAATGTATATGAATAAAAAAATAGTGTAAAAATTGTACGGGGCGCCTTATTTGCTCGCTATCATTGAAATTTATTTACTTATTTGAAAAAGTTAAAATTAGTACCCAAAGTACATATAATTTCTTCTTCTTCTCCTTCACTGTGAAAATAGAAGTTATAGTAAATTTACATGATATTTGTGAGCAGTTTTTAAGGTGGTTTATGATGTTTTATAATATTGACCCTACTGATGCTCCTTTCTTTGCTACTGCTCAGGGTTTCTTCTTCTTCTACTTCTTCTTCTTGTTCTTAATGGCAAAATGAATTTGTTAGATTTATGGTTGTTTTGACAGATTGATGATCGGGGTTTGTTCTTTATAATATTTGGAGGTTATGTTTCATATTTGAGCTCATTTGGAGTAGATTTAGGTGTTGAATCGTATGTTGAATGATTGAAATACGAAAAATAAGTTTCTGTTTCTAGTCAATTCACACTTCAGACCTATTTGGCCTTAAGTGCATGAAAACATTCATTGCACTTCAGACCTATTTGGTCTTAAGTGCATCTTAAGCGTAATTTTATCATTTCAGACCTATTTGGTCTTAAGTGCACGAAAATATTTGTTGCACTTCAGATCTATTTTTGGCGTTAAGTTCATTTTAAGTGTAATTTTTGTATTTTAGACTTAATTTCCTTTAAGTGCATTTCACTTCAGACTAAATCTTTTTTTCATATTTAGACCCGGTTGTATGGGCCTCAAATTATCCTAGTTAAGTGAGGGCCACGTCAATACTAAGTGAGCCTTCGAAGGCTGCCACGCGTTATCAATGTGATTTCAACAAAAGATGAAAAATGAGGTCGGAATGATCTGGAAAAGGACGAAGGCAAGGTAGATGAGTCAACATAGATCAAAATCGAGGACGAGTACTCTCCTTAACGGAGAAGTAATGGCTAGTTTTAAGTATAATACTGTAAAGAGAATATTCCAATGAATATTACTGGAATTTCTGCTATTAGGGTTTTGTGGCTCATGTTCCCTTATAAATAGAAAGATATGTAATTATAGGAGGGGATCGAACACTCATTGTTAAGAACAAGAAATTGACATACTCTAGATTCGTGCTTTGTTACACACATACAAAATACGCCTTTTCATGAGATCTTTGTCTAACCTTTCTCCCACAATCCGAGGAGAATCTGAATATTCAAAGGCTCATCAATCATTTATCCTTGCCAGAAGGAATATCAAAGGATTTCATCCCTTTTCGGTTATCTCGATTGCATTTATTTACGTAAATGCCATTATATTTCATTTATTACTATTGAATACTATCTTCTTAGTTCTTGGGTCATTAAATACCGTTGTTGTTACATATATATTGATATTTGGCGAAACTAGTGACACTTCATCACGAAATCAGGTAGACGACCTTTTGGATATTAAAATTGGCTAAGATAAATTTTACTCTATTGGAAAATCTAATTTTTTAAACCTAGATCTAAATTTTGGGTCAAACAGTTTGGCACCGTCAGTGGTGATTTTTTTAGACAATTTTTTAGTTTCCACTAGATCTACAACTCAGGTGACCTGTTAATCTAACAAACCACAAAGTTTATCTCTCTTCTTTGTGCGTACAAAACTTTTCATGGCAGGTAACCAAGGAAAAGGAACGAGGGCAACAAATAATGTTCCCCTCAACCTCATGAATGCTATCAACGATGGCTATGACAACTATGATGAGGGGATAACGCCCACAGCCTTCCCCAGACAAGAAAGGTCACCCCTACTCTTTTGCAGTACGACAAAACCAAACGGGAAAGGAGCCTCCACGTCTATGGGAGAGGGGACGCCACCCACTATGAAAAAGCTCCTCGAAGAATGGCTAACTGAAACCAGGAGAGGCCATGCAATATAGTGAAGGGACGAACAAGGCAACCAACCAGACCCTCTGACTTCAAGTAAAACTCACAAAGATATTGAAAATGCAGGTGACAACATCCGCCGTACTGAAAAGAATGGGAGAAATGGAAAACAAAAATAAGGCGCTCAAAGACCAAATGAAAGAGCATTAGGAACGAGTAGACAAGATACCTGGAGCCCCCAAATTCTTACCAAAAAGGGACGCCGTTAGATTCATATAATAGCCATATAACAAGGAAATGGCTCCACACTCCATACCAAAGACTTTCAAGATGCCCCCATATCTCAGAATATATGATGGGACAATCAACCCCGAAGACCATGTGACTTACTACGTCAACACTCTGAAAGGCAACGACCACACTAAGGAGTAGGTGACCTCCATTTTGCTAAAAATATTTGGCGAAACTCTCACTGGAGGGGCGTTAACATGGTATTCAATGTTACCAGTGCATTCCATAGAAACGTTTAAAGAGATGGCCGATAAGTTCATGACGGCACATGTTGGGGCCGAGAAAGCCGAAACAAGAGTGAATGACATCTTCACCATCAAACAATCCTCAGGCTAGGGATATAGGGACTTCCTCTCCCGGTTTAACAGGGTAAGGATGACCTTACCAAATGTCTCCGAAGTAATGGCCGTCACAACATTTCAAACTGGGTTGAGCGGGGAGGGTTCAAGAGCAACCCAAAAACTGTTGAGCCGACTGATGAAGTATCCCCCGACCACTTGGGATGAAATCCATAATGCCTACTATTCTGCGGTCAGAGCTGATGACGAGGACCTCAACGAACCAACTCGACGACTCATCTCGGTACAATCCGAGCCCAGAAAGGACGCATAGATAACATGAGGAGAGGTCACCAAGTCTCATGGCCAAGCAGGGAACAACACCAGCCCTATGTTAGGATGCTCACTCCTCCGCCCCTTCATTATGAAGATGGACCGTCTAGGCCGAGATCACGAACTCTTAGGAATGATATCTGCTCACAATTTTTGTGTTTTACCTACATAGGTGGTCAACGCCCTTAAGAAGCTTTGAACAAAGTTGAAATGGATACCAAAGATGAGGTCTGACCCAAACACCAAGAAACCCGATGCCCTCTGCGAATTCTACTAAGAACACAGACACACAAAAGAAGATTGCATCGCCCTACGGCTAGGTGTAGTGAACCTACTACAACAAGGGCACCTCTAAGAACTGCTCAGTGACAAAGGAGGGAACACCTTAGAAAGGGTCGAGAACGTCCAGGCCCGCCGAAATCACCTTCACCAGCTCGTACCATCAAAATGATTATTGGTGGCAGTGATGACGCCTCCATCAACGACGTCAAGTTCATCACCTCCTGCAAACTCAAATTATTTATCACCCAAGAACGATATGGTGGACTCAGAGAAAGTATCATCTTCGACGAGTCAGATGTCGACGATCTAACTTTACCTCAAAATGATGCACTTGTCATTACTTTACGAATTTTAGATACTGATGTTAAAATAATCATGGTAGATGTTGGAAGTGGAGTGTGCATCATCGACCCCTGTGTCCTTGCACAAATGAGGCTTGAGGAAAAGATAGTGCCATGTTGCATCACACTAACTGGGTTTAACAATGTAGTGAAACGTACTTCGGGAGAAATCACACTCCCCATTCTCGTCTGTAAGGTGACTTTAGAGACAACGTTCCATATTATGGACCAGGCCATCATATACAATCCCATCATAGGACGACCATGCATACACCCTATGAGAGTCGTCCCCTCCAGCTTATACCAAGTGATCAAAGTCTTAACACCTTGGGGAAAATTCGACATACGAGGGGAACAACACACGTCTCGAGAGTGCTACCAAATCGCCATAGACAACACGAAAACTTAACAAAAGAAAGAAAAGTAAAAAAGAAGCATAGAAATCAACAAGGTCGAGGTCTCCACAAAATGAATCTAAGGAAGTCATTATGGACCCCGAAATGGTCGAAGCCGTAGAGTCAACTAATCTCGTCCAATTTCACTCCTCTATTTGAGGATATGAAAATGATCAATGCAATAATAATACCCAACAGAGTCGGGATCGAATTCCACAGGAAGCTATTTAAACGGGTGTTAGTAGTATATATCTTAGTGCGTGAGTTTGTATATCTTAATTTGCACTTCCGCAATATTGGGTTTTGTTTGAAAATCTAACTTAAACTATGATTTTCATTTAAAGAATGAAACTAGAAAATTATTTTTGGTTATTTTTAAGATGATAAAAAGGCCTAGGGCTATGACCTTCACCTAGGTGTTCGATTAATGGGTTGTAACCTTTAAAGCTTGTTTTATTGGTCGGGTTGTATTATAACTATCAACACTCGAGTACCCACCCAATACCTCTCGGTCAGAGAGTGATTTTTTCCAATTTGGCTTTCTCAAGTCCAAATGGGTATTGAACAAAGAACTTAATAATAAGCTCAAGTCGGGATTTTCTATCTCTAGGTTCAACCCTTTAATTGGGCTTATCAATCTCTCGATTGACCCAATTTGTTGCTAGTTATGTTTTTCTAGACTAAGTCTCTCTTTCTCAAGTAGAGACCAAGTCAAGTAGGCATGAAATAATGCTTACAACCATTAATTTTTTTAATTAAAAGCAAGAACAAGGCTAGATAACCAAAACCCAACCATAAACAAGCAATAAATCAAACACCGATTAAGTTTACACACTGGGGTTGGGTCACAACCCTTGTGAAAGTCTAGATAATCATGCTTAAATTAGAAGAAAAAGAAGAAGAAGTGATAATTAGACCTATATTAACAAGTAACATGATGAAACAATATTCAAAAAGATTAAAATAGCAAAAACTACTATAAAGAGCAAAAGAAAACGTCTAGAGTGGATGCTGATGTCAAAAGTTGACCTAAAAAAGATAATCTCTTCTATTTATTCAGTGTTGGAATTTTTGGACAGACATGCCCTTTCGGAGGTTCTACTGCTGCACAATTCCATATGCGACCGCATAATTCTGAACTGCGGCCACAATTCTCTCTTTCTGCGGTCCACACATTTCTGAATGCAGTCGCACCTTGCTCTTCTGTGGACCGCATAAATGTGACTGCAGCCGTGTAGTTGTTCTTCTGCGGCCGCACAATAATTGTGTGGTCCGAACAATAATTGTGCGGTCTGCACTTCTGTGAACCTGAATGTAGGTTCTCTGAACTTTTGCTTTTGCCCAGGTTCTGCGGCCGCACATATCATGTGTGGACCACACTTTGCACTTGTCTCTGATAGGATTTTCCTTACAATTTGTGGCCGCAAATGATAATCTGCGGTCCGCACTTCTGAGTTTCTATGCATGTTTTTGTTCTTAGTTCAGATCACTCCTTCTTGAGTTGGATTTCATCTTTGGAGGTTATTTTCCACTATTCCTGCAATTAAGCATATTTTATCAGTTTTCGGGAGCACAATTAAACGTTTTTGGACAAAAATGAAAGCAAAAAGGTACTAACAAGTAGTCAAAACCCCCACTTATCAACTCCTCCAAACTTAAGCTTTTGATTGTCCTCAAGTAAATAAGGTAATTCCCACCTCCACAAGTTAAAAGCTATTCCAGCTAATCAAAGATGCATCAATCACACATCAATTGGAACCGGTAATTATCCACAATACTTATGAATTATTAACAAGGCAATGGGTTGAACTTTTAAGCACAAATAGTTCTGATGTGACACTTGAGCATCAAGAGTTGACTTTATTCATCAAGGAAGCTCGCTCTTTTATGTAGGTCATTGTGGATCCCAATCTCCTTCTCCTCTACTCTTCGTTTGCATATCTCACTTAATAATGTAGCACTCAATCCAAATATTTTTTAAGGGTTTTCTCATCTCTCTCAAAAGAATGTCACAAGTACGACTTTAAGCACCATAGACTTTCCCTTCATGTAAATCACCACTAATGTAAGCTCACTCGGCTTGAAATTACGGAGGACTTTCTCGGAATGCAATGAAGGCTTTTGAACTAAGGTTGGATATGCTATTATAGAATGGGTTCATCTGCTTAAGCACTCTATTTTCTCTAATCGGCTCATGCTTTGCCAACTCTTTGAGGCCTTTTCTTTTCCATAGGGGAATTAGAGAGACTTAGAATCACTCTTTCTTGGTCATGATATTCATTTTCTCCTTCTTTTCTTTCTCCATGCTTTGCATCATTAATTTTCTTTGAAATCCCTTCAACTCTTCAACTTATTCACTTTCTTTTTGCATTTTTCTTTTTGTTCTTTCTTTCCTTTTCTTGCCTTTCCTTCTCTTCATTTATTTTCTCTTTTTGTGGCTTGATACCTTTTTCAAAATCCTCGTCTCTCCCCCAAACTTACGTTTTTAGCCAATTGTTACACAAGAGTGTTAAGGAAAGCTCGGGTACCAAGAGAGGGTCATGACAGAATGGGTAAAGGCTTTTAATATGGTGATCAAATGAGAAAGGTTTTAGGCTCAAATAGGTTGACTAGGGATAACAACATTGGTGGGACATGAAAATTTTCAAGCGGGTCAAGGAGAGCCTACAATCACTCCTCAAGCCAAGCAAAACTTAAAATTTTGACTATAAACACATTCGGGGCAAGTTCTAAATTATTTGCACGGGTACTTGGACTTGCAACAAAAACATCTCACCTCTCACGTAGCTAGATTGTTAAAAAGGACAGAGTCGAGGGCCCACAACGACCATATTCAAGATTCAAAATCACTATGGCTCGACTAAACCACTCTATGATTTCCTAAGTCAACACAAGAATCACAAGTTCACTAACTAGTGCTATTTCTTTCCAAAAACCTTGTTTTAGCCATAAACACATAGTTAAGAGTGTTGGTACCTAGTGAAGCATATTTGACTCTTCGAGCTTGACTCAGTTAGGTCTTTTTGTTCATTAATACTACTACTCTTACCTAAACACCAAAAATGGACTCAAATCCCTTAAGAAGGTTGTCACGGAATCCGTCATTGGGAAGAGTCACCCGGTTCACACAAAAAGTAATTTTGGAATGAACCGTGGCAATTAGAAAACCAAAGGTTTATTGGTCACTAAAAAACAAGAAGTTACAAAATTAATAAGAAGCTACTACATTAATCATAGACTAATAAGAAAACAAAATAAAGAAGCTAAAAATCAAACTATTGAAAGCATAATGAATATACATAATGAGAGAGGAAAAGAGAGAATATAAAGAGAAAGAAGAAAGTATTGTCAGTTATTACAAACCAAATGTCTAAAAGTCATCCAAATATCAAATAAACTCCATCCCCTCGAATAAAAATAACCATTGTCCCAAATGTTTAACAAAACAAGAATAAATAAGGGTAAAAGTGAAAAGGACTCCCTATGTGGCCTTGGACATTTCTGTGTCCATAGCAGCGTCACCGCCCTCGGTATCCTCTAACTGTATCTCATCATCATCGGCTCTGGGAGTAACTGGGTTGGTGAACATCTGGCGCGCTGCCTCAGTAGTGTCGGTTTCCAGGTCTGGCTCCTCAGACTGGCCAAGTTGGTGCCACTGGAATAGATGGTGTTGCTGGATCTGCTGGTGTTGGTGGGTCTGACCCTATTAGAAAATCGAATGGAAGATCACCAACTACTGCTATCTTAATCACCTCTCTCCTCAACCTGTCAACTGATTTCTTAGATGCCTGGGATTTCCTTATTTTCTTTACCTGCTTCCCCAGCTCCTCAATCACTGCTCCATGTTCTACCAAGGTGTTCATGATGGTGGTTTGGTTTTCCAAGTCTTCTTCAATGTATCTTCGAGTGTTTGAGGTACTGGGGTGCCAGAGTGGATGACTGTGCTGCAAAAATATTGTATATGTCAATCGGCTTTGTAGTGGTTGTCTGCATCCATTTGTTGAGGCTCTCCAGTGTTTGGGGGACTCGCAACGCAGATAGCGGATGAGTGGGCATGGGCACCGGCTTCAAAACCGACGTGGAAGGAACTGATGCTGATTAACTTGAAGGAGGAGGTGGAGGCATAACTACTGCACTATCAGAGGGATCTACTGAAGTAGATGGCATGTCAACTATCTCAGCGGCTACCTTGGCAGGCTCATTAGACTGGCCTGCAGTAGTAGAGGGCTGACCCTTCTTCTTTTGGTTTCCACCATCCATCAAAGAATACCTTGAGAAAGGCTTCTTCGCCCGCACCTTAGTGTCAAAATCCCATGGATCCACCCTCGTATCTGTAAGGTACGTAGTGATGGTATTCGGATAGGGGTAGTAGGTGTCACCTTTCTGTGTGACCACAGACATGTTGGTCATCATCACGACACCCACATTGATCGGGTACCCGGCCATAATAGAGTCAACTAGCATTTCCCCCATAATCGAAAGATTTGTTTCATTTTGTCATGGGTATAGTATGCTATATACAAATATCTACCATCCCTTTGCCTCAAAATTTAGGGTGTTTTGCTGAATAGGAACCCCTGTTGTGATCCATGCTTGAGACGGCTCGGAGCTGCAATAATCTCAGCTAGCCACGGGCGAGCTGCATCTCCCATTGCAAACCTTTCCAAGTATTGTACATGCTCCAAATCTCTCACCTTTAAATTTCTCACTTTTTTTACCTTAGTCCCTTTCTTTATATGTGCCACATTGGCGTAAAATTCCTGGACCAGGTATTCCTTAGCATGTATCACACTCTGGGTGAACCACTCCACTCCTTTCTCTCTCGAAAATGTCTCAACGCAAATGGGTTGTACTTATAAAGGTCTTTCAAATTGAATTGACGCTCAAGAGTGTGCGATATCGCTGATCACCACTCTCGGAAGCTTGTGAAAGCAACCAAACTAACAAACCTATCTTCCCAAATCTCTTTCTTCTTCGACCTCTCAAGACCGGCTACTTTGGTATCACCCCCTCGGCCATCATCTGGGAGATCATCAACATCCACTATGGTAGAAGGTGCATTGGGGGCATGTGTGGCTGAAGGCTCCGAAGCCTGACAGTTACCTTCCGAACCCTCTAAAGTGCTCTCAGAGGAGGTAGCCTCGTTTCTAAGTTGGTATTTGCCCTGAGGCTATTGTGGTTGTGGTTCCACAGGAGGGTGCTCTTGCACTGAGTTTCCCTTTGATGTTTACTTAGACAGGGCATATGAACTAGAATCAGAGGGCTCAGGCTGTCTTCCTCGGCCTGCTGTGGCTTTCTTACTGATTACTCTTTGGAGGGCGAGGGGTAAATTGATTTTGCCTCTGCCTCTGGAAGGTTCACCCCTCCTCTTTGATGTATCACCACATCTACATGATCTAACCATTTTCTGCAACAAACAGCAGCAGGAGTCAGTTCTAATTCAAGTGCAGATAAGGAGAAAGTCACATAACAAAACATGTTACAGGGTAGGGAAGTGCGATTGCACATGTTTAAAGTGCAACCACAAAAGTGAAACTGCGGTCCGCATAATTTTGAGTGCAACCGCAGAATTGAAGTGCAGTCCGCACTTTTCTGAGTGCAGTTGCACATGAAACTTCCAAAAGTTACAACTCTATAATGACAGATATTGACCTGATCTGTGGCCGCACACACTTTTTGGCGGCCGCGATGAAATTACTACGGTCTGCACAATTTTAAGTGTGGTCCATTCAATCTTGCCTCACCAACTTCCCTAATCTATACTTCTGCGGACCGCACAATTCCTTGTGCCGCCGCACATTTCAAATTCAATCGGGTAGAGTCCATTAGGTTTTTGATTTATGCACAAATTGCATATGGTGATAGCAATTAAACATGATAATCAAACTCACCATTCCCCAAATAGAAATTAGGAGTTGACCCATACAATTTCAACCCCACATGGATAGAAAAGTGACCTCCAATGACAAATGGTCTAAAATAACTAATAAATTGTAAACCAAACTAAGAAAATTAACGAATCCTAGAAAAGACATGAACTTACCAATGATGAAATGGTGCTAAGGAAAGATCACAAATGCTTAATTAGGAAGTAGATGATTGAATCATATGTGTGCAAAATTTTAGCCCTATTTTAATTTCTCAAAGAATGGAAAGTTTTGACAGTAGCCTTAGGATTGCTATTTATACGTAGTGGGTCTGGCTAAGGAGTCAAGAGATGAGTGCGGCCGCAGAATTCCTTCTGCGGTCCATTCTCTGTTACCTGGTGTTCCACTTCCTCTTGATGATCTGCAGTCTGCAGATTTAGCTGTGCGGCCGCAGATCTTGGTGCGGGATGCAAATTAGCTGTGCGGCCACACTTTGGCTGTTTCTCTAACAAACAAACTTCAGAGAGTTTTCATCTTTCTTTCTCAAGTTGTGCGGCCACAATTGCCTTATGCCGCCGCATCCAAAATTGTGCAGTTTGCATTTTTTCCATACTTAGCCAATTTTTCTGAGCCAGTTCCTATAAAACACACACATTCCTACAACACATTTCAAATACAGTTAGCACAAAATAAGGCCTATCTAAAAAAGAAGAAAAAAAAAAGAAAAATAAATATGGGTTGCCTCCCAAGAAGCGCCTCATTATAACATCACGGCACGACGCATATTACCATCACTTCAAATGAATCACTACCACCACGTGGCCATCATCAGCTTGTCCCAAATAATGCTTCACCCGTTGACCATTGACTTGGAAAACTTCATCATTTTTGTTCTTCAAATCCAATGCACCAAAAGGGGTCACACCCACAATTTCAAAGGGACCACTCCATTTGGATTTCAGCTTTTTGAGAAACATCTTCAATCGTGAGTTGAACAACAAGACAAGATCGCCCACCTTGAATTTCCTGTTTCAGATGTATTTTTCATGAAGGTACTTCATTCTTTCTTTGTACAAGGACGCTTTTGCATATGCATGGTACCAGAATTCATCTAATTCATTCAATGTGCAACCCGCAAGTTAGCAGCTGCATCCCAATCAAGATTTAACTTCTTTAAAGCCCACATGTATTTGTGCTCGAGTTCCACTAGAAGATGGCAAGCTTTTCCAAACACCAACCGTATGGAGACATCCCGATAGGATTTTTGAAAGTAGTCTGATAAGCCCATAATGCATCATCAAGCTTCTTTGACTAATCCGTCTAGTTAGCATTCACTATTTTGGATAAAATGCTCTTTATCTCCCCGTTGGATATTTCCACTTGACCTCTTGCTTCTGAATGATAGGGATTCATGACTTTATGGGTGACACCATACTTGGTGAGTAAGGTGTCGAAAGCTTTGTTGCAAAAATGCGACCCTCCATGACTTATGATAGCCCATGGAGTACCAAATCTTGTAAAAATATTCTTCTTGAAAAACGCAACCATGCTTCTCTCTTCATTGTTGGGTAAAGCCACAATCTCAACCCATTTAGATACATAATCAACCGCGACCAAGATGTAGGTGTTTCCACAAGAACTCAAAAAAAGGTCTCATAAAGTCAATGCCCTACACATCGAAAATATCAATCTCCAAAATGGTGGTACGGGGCATTTCATTTTTCTTTGAGATTCCACCATCCCTTTGACATTCATCACAATGCTTGACTAGATCACTTGTATCCTTGTAGAGAGTGGGCCAATAGAAACCACAACTTAGCGCTTTAGCCGTTGTTCTTGCTCCACCTTGGTGACCACCATACGATGAAGAGTGACAAGCCCCAAGAATTTCAACTTGTTCCTCCTCCAATACACATCTTCTAATCACTCTGTCCGTACAAATCCGAAAAAGGTACGGCTCATCCTAATAATAGTCTTGACAATCCCGATTGAGCTTCTTCCTTTGGTTTGAAGAGAACTCATCTGGGATGATACCACTCATAAGAAAATTTGATAGATCCGTGAACCATGGCACCTATTTTATTGAAATGACTAAGAGTTTCTCATCGGAGAAGGAGTCATTGGTTTCAAGGCCATCATGTGGCCTCCCCTCCTTCTCGAAACGAGACAAGGGGTCCGCTACTTGGTTTTCACTTCCTTTTTGGTCTTGGATGTCAATATCAAACTCTTGCAACAAAATAACCCATCTTATAAACCGGACTTTGGAATCTTTCTTGCTCATAAGGTAACAAAGTTCCATATGATCCTTGTGGATAGTCACTTTTGCACCCATCAAGTATGGGCAGAACTTCTCAATAGCAAGCACAATGGCAAAGAGCTCTTTTTCGGTCACAGTGTAATTGAATTGGGCATCATTCATGGTCTTACTAGCATAGTATACCAGATGAAATATCTTGTTGATACATTTCTCCGAAACTTCTCAAACAGTTACATCACTAGCATCACGCATGAGCTCAAAAGGAATGCTCCAATTAGGAGCGGTGATAATGGGAGTAGTTGTCAACTTGAACTTGAGCAATTCAAACGCTCTCATGAAATCATCATTGAAGTGAAATTTAGCATCTTTCTCCAAAAGTTTTCACAGCGGCTTCACTACTTTGGAAAAATCCTTTATGAAATGCCGGTAGAACTCCGCATGACCCAAGAAACTTCTCATGCCCTTCACGAATGTTGGAGGTGGAAGTTTAGAAATCACCTCTATTTTCACCTTGTCGACCTCTACCCCCTTCTTTGAAATCTTGTGGCAAAGGACAATACCCTCCTCGACCATGAAATAGCATTTCTCCCAATTCAAAACCAATTTTGTTTCTTCACACCTTGCCAATACCTTATCCAAATTTGCCAAGAAATCATCAAAAGAATCCCCGACTATCGAAAAGTCATCCATGAAGACTTCAAGGTAGTCCTCTACCATATCCGTAAAGATCGCCATCATACACCGTTGAAAAGTTTTCGGTGCATTGCATAAGCCAAATTGCTTCCGTTTGAAAGCGAAAGTGTCATAGGGACAAGTAAAAGTTGTTTTATCTTGATCTTTCGGGGAAATAAGGATTTGATTGTAGCCCAAATATCCATCTAGAAATCAATAGAACGCCCGACCATCCAACCTATCAAGCATTTGGTCAAAAAAGGGTAGTGGGAAATGGTCTTTCTTTGTGACTTTGTTTAGCTTCCGATAGTCCATACACACTCTCCATCCGATCACCGTTCTTGTTGGAATAAACTCATTCTTATCATTGGTGACCGCATAAAATGCCCCCTTATTCGGAATACATTGCACCAGAGAAGTCCATGAACTGTCATAAATGAGGTAGACAACCTCGGCTATAACCACTTTATGATATCCTTTTTAACCACCTCTTACATGGATTCGTTGAGTCTCCTTTGATGTTTAATGGAGGTTTTGACATCTTCCTCCAAATTAATCTTCTGCATTCAAAATGCTGGGCTTATACCCCGAATATCTGCCAAAATCCATCCAATAACTTTCTTCCTCTTGTGTAGCACCGCCAATGTAGAGTCAACCTGAACGTTAGTCAAACAAGAGGAAAGAATAACTGGTAAAGTAGAACAAGGGCCAAGGAATTCATACCTGAGATGTGGAGGTAATGTCTTCAACTCCAAGATAGGAGGCTCTTCAATTGAAGGCTTTGTAGGAGGATTTTTCCTATTCTCAAGATCCAAGGAAAGTTTCCGAGGTGTATAATTGCAGGACCCTATCCCTTGCAAAGGATTAACACATTCCATGAAGCCATCCATTTCATAATCATCAAAATTGAGCAAAACGGCCTCCTACATGTCACTCACATTAATCGTGGCACTTGTATCATCAATAATCACATCAGTCACCAAGTCAACGAATGAACACATTTCATTGCTATTCGGTTGCCTCATAGATTTGCACACGTGGAACACCACCTTTTCATCCCCCACCTGGAAGGTGAGTTCACCGGCTTCCACATCAACAAGAGCCTTTCATGTAGCAAGGAAAGGTCTACCAAGAATAATCGGTACCTCATAGTCCACTTCATAATCAAGAATAACAAAATCCGCAGGGAGAAAGAACTTGTCAACTCAAACCAATACATCCTTAATCACCCTTAATGGTATCTTCATCGTACGTTCTCCATTTGTAATCTCATAGATGTGGGTCTTGGTTGCTCAATTCCCAATTTCTTGAAAACCGAATAGGGCATCAAGTTGATACTCACCCCAAGGTTAGAAAGAGATTTGCAAACTCGGCACTTCCAATGGTGCAAGGAATTGTAAAAGCACCAGGATCTTCTAACTTTGGAGCCATCAAATGCACAATTGCGATCACTTGGTGAGTGACTTTGATAGTTTCAAAATTCATCGATCTCTTCTTTGTCACCAAGTCCTTCATAAACTTTGCATATCCGAGAATTTTATCTAAAGCTTCAACTAATGGCACATTTATAGAGAAACTCTTCATCATATCAATGAATTTCTTGAATTGATTCTCGCCATTTTTCTTGGCAAGCCTTTGAGGATAGGGAGGAGATGGCTAAGGCAATGGTGCCTTAGCTTTTTGCACTACCGGTTTCGATATGTCAATCACATGATCTCTAGACGGGTTCACATCCTCTCGAGTCTCTTATACCATGTCATCAATATCAATACGCACTTCATAATTTGCTTGCACAACATTGTTAAGGATCTCCTCTTCTTCTACCACTTGCTCATCATCCACAAGTTGCCTTTGACTTGAGGTAGATGCATTCCCACCTCTTTCACTTCTTGTAGTAACGGCAATGGCATGCCCCGTAGTGTTCCCACCCTTCGGGTTCACCACCGTATCACTTGGTAGTGCCCCCTTAGGAAAAGAATTTAATCTTGAGAGATTTGACCCATTTTCACTTCTAAGTTACGGATTGATGTGTTGTGTGAAGCAAGTTGGGCTTCGAAATCAGTATTCGTCTTCATCATTTTCTTGAACATGTTCTCAATACGACCCATTTCATTGTTGGAGGAACTAGGACCATGAGAAGGATAAGGAGGTGGGTTGATCGGTTGTTGTTACATCGGGGGCCTTTGAAAACCCGACCCTCAATTTCCTTGGTTGTTGTTCCACCTGCCTTGGTTGTTGCCTCCCCAATTTCCTTGATTATTATTGTTTTTCCAATTCCCTTGGTTATTGCTTCAACTCCAATTGCCTTGACTGTTTCCACCATTCCAATTACCTTGGTTGCTAGAATTTCAATTGCCTTGATTATTCGAAGGTCTCCATTGTTGTTGACTAGGGAATTGGTAGTTGTTTCTTTGCCCTTGAAAGTTGTCACATATTGGACCTCTTCATCTTGATCATTGTAAGAATCTCCTTGATCAAACCCACTATCATATTGCACAAAATTTTCCACTGTTTGTTGCACTTGTGGACTTCTTTTTCTTCTCTTGTTTACCATCATACTAACTCCCTCCATGGCATTGACTTGCCTCGGGTTTTGCACTTGTTGAAGTTGAGTCTTTGCCAATTGGTTCATGGTGGTTGTGAACTCGGCTATGGCTTGCCCATGGTCATGTAACTCTTTATGAACAAAAATCCTCTATATTTCCACACCAATGAAGTATTCGCCATCTCATACAAAATATCACACGCCTTCGCATAAGGCGTAGTCATAAAGTTCCCACCTGCAAGTTGGTCCACTACCCATTGGTTAGTGGTGTTGATCCCCCGATAGAAATTTTGTTAAAACATATTCTCCATCATATCATTGTTGGTGCACTCTTTCACCATTGTCCTATATATTTCCCATATCTCGTGTAGTGGTTCATTGGGCTCTTGCTTGAATGCTAGAATTTCATCCTGAAGAATGGCCATGTGCCTGGGAGAGAAGTACTTCGAAATAAATTTCTCCGCAAGTTCATCCCAAGTATGAATGAAATGACTTGGAAAATGTTCCAACCAATCAATCTAAAGCTTTCCTCCATAGAGAGAAGGGTAAAAGCCTTAGCCTCAAATAATCCTCGGAGACATTTGTTTGTTTGCTTCCCCAACACGTATCAACGAAGCCCTTCAAATGTTTATATGCATTTTGACCTGGTGCACCGGTGAAGAACCATCACTTCTAGAGAAAAGTGAGCATCACGTTGGTTATTTGAAAGTTGCGGCCCTAATACGAGGCAGGACTATAGCACTTGCATTCCCTTCATTCGGCAACACCCGGTGTGGAGCAGCTGGTGCTGGAGGTTGGGGTGGAATGGGAACATTGTCTTGAGGAGGTCGGCCTTATCTATTGGTTTGAGGTTCAAGAGGGACCTCATCCATTGCATCATCATCAACGTCCACATCCCCCACGGCTATGTTTCTGAGCTCATTGTTTGCCATGATTGCACCTATATTACTCACACGTTAGTAACAAGGAAGGAAAAAAAGATATTCCAAAAACACACCTAAATATATAGCTAACGCCGTCTTTTAGCTTACCGGAAACGGCGCCAAAATTTTATCTCGTCCAATTTCACTCCTCTATTTGAGGATATGAAAACGGTCGATGCAATAATAATACCCAACAGAGTCAGGATCGAATTCCACAGGGAGCTATGCAAATGGGTGTTAGTAGTATATATCTTAGTGCGTGAGTTTGTATATCTTAATTTGCACTTCCGCAATATTGGGTTTTGTTTGAAAATATAACTAAAACTACAATTGAGATTTAAAGAATGGAACTAGGAAATTTTGGTTGTTTTTCAGATGATAAAAAGGCCTAGGGATATGACCTTCACCTATGTGTTCGCTTAATGGGTTGTAAACTTTAAAACTTATTTTATTAGTCGGAGTATATTATAGCTATCAACACTCAAGTACCCACTTAATACCTCTTGGTCAAAGAGAGACTTTTCCCAATTTGGCTTTATCAATTCCAAATGTGTATTGAACAAAGCACTTAATAATAAGCTCAACTCTGGATTTACTATCTCTAGGTTCAACCCTTTAATTGGGCTTATCAATCTCTCGATTGACCCAATTTCTTGTTAGCCAAGATTTCCTAGACTAAGTCTCTCTTTCTCAAGTAGAGACCAAGTCAAATAGGCATGAAATAATGTTTGCAACCATTAATTATTTTTAATTAAAAGTAAGAACAAGGTTAGTTAACCAACACCCAACCATAAACAAGAAATAAATCAAACATCCATTAAGCTTACACACTAGGGTTGGATCACAACCCTAGTGAGAGTCTAGCTACTAATGTTTAAATTATAAGAAAAAGAAGAAGTGATAATTAAACTTATATTAACAATTAAAATGATGAAATAATATTCAAAAAGCTCAAAATAGAAAAAAACAACTAAAAAGAGCAAAAGAAAACGTCTAGAGTGGCTGCTGATATCAAAAGTTGACCTAAAAAAGTGAATCTCTTCTATTTTTTCAATGCTGGAATTTTCGGACAAAAATGCCCTTTCAGAGGTTCTGCGGCCGCATAATTCCATGTACGGTTCGCACTTTGCTTCAGCCTGATAGAAATGGAAACCCGCGGCCACATAATTCTGAACTGCGGCCACACTTCTCTCTTTTTCCAGTCTGCGCATTTCTGAGTGCGGACTCACCTTGCTCTTCTGCGGACTGCACAAATGTGACTATGGTCGCGTAGCTGTTCTTATGCGGCCGAACAATAATTGTGTGGTCCGCAATTTTGTTGAACTTGAATGCAGGTTCTCTGACTTTTTTCTCTTGCCCAGGTTCTGCGGCCGCACATGTCATGTGCGGACCGCACTTTGCACTTGTCTCTGATAGAATTTTCTTCACAATCTGCGGTCCGCATTTCTGAGCTTCTATTCTTGTTTTTGTCTTTAGTTCAGATCACTCCTTCTTGAGCTGGATTTCATTTTTAGGGCTCATTTTTCACTATTCCTACAATTAAGCTTATTTCATCAGTGTTCGGGAACACAATTAAACGCTTTTGGACTAAAACGAAAGCAAAAAGGTGCTAACAAGTAGTCAAAATCCCTACTTATCATCAATCATAGAAGTCCTCGAACCCCATCCACTTAGATCATAGTACCACAACAAAAAGGTCTACATTGGCTGCGAACTCCAAGAACCACGTAAATTTAGTCAATTCTTTATAACTAACGCGGATTTTCTTTTATTTCATACAAACATGCCATGTATCCCCAAAGAAATCGCCATGCACAAGCTTAATGTCGATCCCTTCCACCCCTCTGTAATCCAGGTCCGTCGAAAGTTCAACACTGCCATCAATCTAGCCATCAACGAAGAAGTGGAGAAGTTATTGGCAAACGACTCTCTTAGGAGGCGAAGTACCCCAAATGTATAGCCAATGTGGTGATGGTCAAAAAGAAAAATGGGAAATAGAGGATGTGCGTGGACTTTACAGACCTAAACAAAGTTTGCCCGAAGGTTTCATCCCACTAACACACATCGACCAACTTATCGACATGATAGTTGGGCACGAATTGTTGAGTTGCTTTGACGCCTATTCTAATTACAACTAAATACTCATGGAGGAAGAGGACCAAGAGAAAACCACGTTCATCACCCATATGGGGATGTATTGTTATATGGTCATTTCGTTTGGGTTGAAAGATGCAGGGTCCACCTATCAAAGTTTGGTCACAAAGATGTTCAAATACCAACTCGGCAAAACCATGGAGGTGTATATATATGACATGCTGGTCAAGTGCGTAAAGGCACAAGATCATATGACAAAACTAAACCCCAAGAAATGCGCTAGCCTCGGGAAAAATTTTGGGCTTCTTAGTGTCGCAGCGAGGAATTGAGGTCACCCAGATCAAATCAAGGCTATCGACGAGATACCTGAACTATTGATTACTAAGAAGCAAGTCTAAAGGTTGAGTGGTCGGATTGCCGTCTTGTCTATATTTATCTTGCGGTCATCCGATAGATGTCACGAGTTGTTTGGCGTACTCAAAAATGATAAAGGCCTCTAATGGACAATATAATGCGTAAAAGAATAGCGAGAGCTGAAGGCATACTTGTCATCACCGCCCTTACTCTCGAAGCCCGAGCCCGGGGAGCACCTCCTTGTTTACCTTGCCGTCTTTGAAGTAGTCGTAGGGCAGTCTTAGTTCGAGAAAACAAAGGTACTCAATCTCATATTTATTATATCAGTAAAACATTTTTCGATACCGAGAAGAGGTACCCACAACTCGTGAAATTGGCCCTGGCTCTAGTCGTAGCTTCACGAAAGCTTAGACCCTATTTCCAGTGCCACCCTATCTCAGTCGTCACCAATTATTCTTTAAGAAGCATTTTACATAAACTCAAGCTTCCGGGAGGCTAGCTAAAAGGGCTATCGAGCTAAGTGAGAAAGACATCACATATCAGCCTCGAACAACAATAAAGCCGCAAGTGCTCACCGACTTCATCGCAGTCTTCAGCGCAAATGTAATGCCTTGGGCCGAGAAGGAAGCCACTCAAGCTTGTCTTCAAACACATACACCGATGGTGCACCCAATTCTTTCGGGTCCGGACTGGGACTTGTACTCGAGGTCCCTACTGGTGATGTTATTTGCCAGTCCATAAGGTGTCGGATATGACTAACAATGAGGCCGAGTACGAGGCCATAATCGTAGGGCTAAGACTAGCACTCAAATTTGGGGCGAAGCAGTTGAAACTCCGTTGTGATTCTCAACTCATAGTCAACCAAGTTACAGGAACTTTCCAAATCAAATAACAAAGGTTGCAAAAATATCAAAGCGAGATCTGAAAACTGCTGCCCAGTTTCGACGAATGCCAACTCGATCAAATCCCATGAACTTAGAACATCGAAGCAGACAGCCTCACCAAATTTGCCGCTGCCACCAAAAGCATAATGATCGAAGACAAGAGCGTAGTCTGTCTCCTCAACTCATCATTAGACCAAATCGAGGTAAGATATATAATTATAATGTGGGATTGGCGCAATTGTATTATTTCGTATTTCCAGGATGGCATCCTCCCAAATGACAAAAAGGAAGCTAAAAAACTAAGAAAGCAAGCGGCTAGATACAACCTCCTTTGTAACAACTTATACAAATGAACATATGGTGGACCTTTTGGAAAAGTGCTTAGGCCTAAACCAGACCCAACACGTTCTCAAATAATTCCACAAAGGCCATTGCAGTAGTCACTCTAGCGATTGAGCACTCGTCAGGTGTCTCATATTGGGTCAAAATAAATGCGAGCAATGTCAAAAGTATGCTTCGATAATTCACCAAGAAGGCAAGCACCTTCACTTCGTCACTTCCCCATGGCCTTTTATTAAATGGGGGATGGACATAATGGATCAACTTCCACCAGAACGAGGTAATGTAAAATTCCGTTTAGTTTTAACTGACTATTTCTCTAAATGGGTGAAAGAAGGAGCATTCTCCCAAGTGCGTGAACAAGAAGTAATAGCCTTCATACGAAAAAACATCATTTTCCGATTTGGCCTACCCAAAGAGATAAGCTGCAACAACGGGCCCCAGTTCGCAGGGAGAAAACCACGAAGTTCTTCTAAAAATGGCACATTAAGAGGATACTTTCAACTTCCTATCACCCGGCTAGCAACGGACAAGCGGAATCCTCCAATAAGTCCATACTGAACATCATGAAAAAGAAGCTCGAATATGCCAAGGGACTTTGGCCAAAAAATACTCCCTGAAGTATTATGGGCACACAAAACCACCCTGAAGACGAGCACAAGAGAGACACCTTACTTCCTAGTCTACGGAACAGAAGCAGTTACACCAGTCGAGGTCGGAGAATCTAGCCTGAAGTATTCCCCTGAAAGCGACACCAGCAACAACGAGAGTAGGAGGCAAGAGCTCGATGAGGTCGAAGATCGAAGAGATATGGCTTACATAAAGATGGTCGCCCAAAAATAACAGGCAGAGCGTTACTACAACAGAAAGGCAAAGGTCCGCCGCTTAAGCTCGAGGACTACGTACTCAATACCGAAACCCAAGAAAATAGGGATCAACAAGAAGGCAAGTTGAGAACCAACTGGGATGGGCCATACAAAATTATAGGCAAAGAAAACAAGCGTTCATTCCAACTAGAAAAATGGAAGGAAAACCCCTACCAAACAATTGGAATATTATCCACCTCAAGTACTTCAACTTCTAGGAAACAAAAAGTGCCCCGCAAGTCATACTCTTTTTTCCGTCACTTGAGTTTTGTCCCAATAGAGTTTTTTCAAGGAGGTTTTTAACGAGGAGACGAGTAGGACACTCCGAGTTAGAGTATATGAGAATAGATTAATTTTAATTGCCAGACTACTCAAGTTTCTCCAAGTCGAACAATAAAGGGACTAAATATACTGGGATTGGGATTGGAACGCCAGCCAACACCTAAAACATGTAACTTTCTCCAAAAATTGCCCAAGGGAAAAATAATGTAATCGGAGCAACAGCGTCGAAGTAATAGAATTTCACATTTATAAAAATAGCTCTAATGAAAGGATAAGTTCAACTAAGCTTGAACAACACCTATCGGCCCTCGGCCACAATTTAATGAAAGGATAAGTTCGGCCAAGCTCGAACAATACCTATTGGCCCTCGACCACAACCTAACTTAAAAGCATGTTAAACTAGCTCGAACAACACCTATCAACCCTCAACCACATCTTAACTTAGATATATACTCGACTTGTATAAACAAAGGGTTGATATGGCCTATGGCTATTCAGCCCTAATGCTACAACCACCCAGAGGACTACAACAATAAAAAGGATAAAGAAGAAAAACATGCAAGTACAGAAGCAAAACATAAAAGTACAGAATCGAAACACAGAAATGAAAAAGGTACATGTAAAACAAAAATCAACTTTGATGTTCATATTCAGATGAAAAAGCGCTCGAAGACACCAACAACAATACACAAGAAGTTAAAACAAAGCTATTGGCCATCACCATCATGGCCTTCAACGCTATCACCATCTCGGCCTTCAACGCCATGACTAGCCCAGCCTTCGACACCCTCTCTGTCCTCGTCTTGACCATAGGCGGAGTCATACCAAGCAACATTCATGAGCTGGTCCACACACTCGTCCTCATCCTTCTCAGAACCAGGTCGGGACATAGCAATGTCATAACCACAAGCAAGTCGGGCCTCATGAGCCTTTACAGGAGCATCCTCGAGGGCCACCTTAGAAATAGATCTCGCTATATTCAAGTCACAAAACACATCCATTCAGGCTTCAGCATGGATCCACTCCTCGTACAGCTCCCGAGGAATGTTGGGATAATCAGAAGCATTAGACGAAGAGGGACGCGCAGGAAGTTGGGCTTTCTGGGCCTCTAGAGAAGCAACTTGATCATGTAGCTCAGAGTTTTACTTATCCAGCTCCCCAATCCTCTCCTCAAGCTGGTCCTCCTTGGCCCTAGCTGTTGACAGATCATTTTCTCGCTCAGAACAGAGAGTCCTGTTCGCCAACTCAAGGATGTGAATCTTTCTTTGAGCATCTAATCGGGAAGAGTCCTCCCGCTCGAGAAACTGCTAC
>ML418341.1:30236-67650 GCA_005239525.1 Nicotiana knightiana | reverse complement strand
TATATATATATATATATATATATATATATATATATATATATATATGGATCGGGCTACACGCCGCAGCAATATATGTTATATATGGACCGGGTTGCACGCCGCAGCAATATGTATATTGGATCGGGCCGCACGCCGCAGCAGATATAGCGCCTGGGTTGAAGGAGCCCCTCCAGGAGTCACACCCCAGTGAGCGCAGTCGACTATTATATGGACCGGGCTGCACGCCACAACAATATATGTTATATATATGGATCGTGCTGCACACCGCAGTAGTATAAATATATATATCTATAAATGTAGTGGAGCGGGCTGCCCGCCGCAGCAGTTATGTGTGTTCATTGTACTTGCTGAGTACGAGTGTTAAGTGAGAGCATGAGATACTGATAATGGAGTCACGAGTGACTGAGAGACTTGCCCGAGAGACCTTATTGTGAGTGATATTGTGCCCGAGGGGCTTATATTTTATGAAAATGTTGTTTTCACTCTTCTTTACAATGTGCCTCTGATAATAAATGTTGGATAAAAGTTTTCTTACGAGAATTTTAAATGGAAACCAGAGTTTTTATGAAACATTCGGAATTGTAGATTTCTGACTTGATTTATTCATTTCCACTGTTATTCATTATATGGATTTACATGATTTAAATGCTCGTCACTACACTCAAGTTTTTAGTTACATTGATTACTTACTGAGTTGGCGTACTCACATTACTCCTTGCACCTCTATGTGCAGATCTAGGTACCAGACCATCTCACTAGTTGGTTTCCGGACAAGCTTGGAGTTGTTCGAGGATTGAGGTAGCTGCTCAGCGTCCCCATCTCACCTCCTTTCCTTCCCTCAAATTATAGTTTCTTTTGGTATTTTTTACCTCAGACTTTTTTTGTAGCAAGTCACTGTTGTACATTGTATTTTCAGTCTTACATGCTCATGACAGTTGACTCCAGGTTTTGGGGAAGTGTGTATTTGTTCTATCTCTTTCTGATATTTTTTAAATCCACTAAATTTTGGGGAAATTATGGGATATATTGATAATCTGAAATGGTTGGATAGCCTAGTTCCATGATAGGAGCCATCACTGTCGGCTTAGGATTTGGGTTCGTGACACGGTTTCCACAAATCCATTCATTTGCGGCCTGTATGCTGTGGAATTCTTATGCTTGATCTTGAAGGTTTCACACATGGATCTCATTAAATAACTGTTAAGGTCGGAGGTGTTGTCAGTGATGATTGATTCCGGCACCCCGAATCAACAAACAATACGATCCCTAACGAAATCTGAGACGACCTTCTTAGTTACAACCTTGTAAGTTGCGGCTTCAACCCATTTTGTAAAATAGTCAATGGCCACTAGAATGAACATGTGCCCATTTGAAGTGGCAGGTTCGATTGGACCAATGACATCCATCCCCTAAGCGGAGAAAGTCCAAGATGCACTTGTTGCATTGAGTTCATTGGGTGGCACTCGTATCATATCCGCATGTACTTGGCATTGATGACACTTTTTGACATACCTGATGCAGTCTGTTTCCATAGTCATCCAAAAATATCCTGCTCTTAATATCTTTTTAGCTAAAACAAAGCAATTCATGTGTGGTCCGCAAGTTCTGACATGTATCTGTTCGAGCAATTTGGATGCTTCCTTGGCATCGACACACCGTAATAACCCCAGATCTGGAGTCCTTCTGTACAAAATTCCTTCACTTTGGAAGAAATGGTTGGATAATCTTCAGAGTGTGCGTTTCTGAGTATGATTTGCGTGCTCCGGGTACTCTCATTTTGCGAAGTATTCTTTGATGCCATGGAACCGTGGGTTCCCATCAGTTTCTTCTTCAACATTAGCACAATAAGCTAGCTGATTATGAATCCTTACTGGAATAGGATCGATGAAATTCTTATCTGGGTGTTGTATTATAGAGTGGCCAACGCATCTACAAACTCATTCTGGATTCTTATAACATGTTTGAACTCTATCTTTGTGAACCCCTTCAACAATTTTTGTACATAGTAAAAATACGGCAATATTTTGGTATTCTTTGTAGCCCATTCTCCTAGAACCTGGTGTACCAAAAGGTCCGAATCACCAATTACCAGCAATTCCTGAATGTCCATGTTAATGGCCAACTTGAGTCCTAAGATGCAAGCCTCATATTCTGTCATATTGTTGCTACAAGGAAATTTGAGTTTTGCGGATACCGGATAGTGTTGACCTGTCTCTCAAACCAAAACTGCTCCAATATCCACTCCTTTGAAATTTGCAGCCTCATCGAAGAACATTCTCCAACCGTTGTATGTTTCGATGATATCTTCTCCTAGGAATGATACCTCTTTATCGGGAAAATATGTTTTCAGTGGTTTATATTCTCCTCCTACAGGATTTTCTGCTAGATGATCCTCCAATGCCTATTGCTTGACCGCTTTCTGATTTACATAGATGATGTTGAATGCACTCAATAGTATCTTCCATTTTGCCAGCTTCCCCGTAGGCATGGGTTTCTGGAAAATATATTTTAGCGGATCCATCCTTGATATGATATATGTGGTGTAGGCACAAAAGTAGTGCCTCAACTTTTGAGCTATCCACGTTAGAGCGTAGTAGGTGCGTTCCAACAAAGAATATCTTGCTTCATAAGGTGTGAACTTATTACTCATATAATATATGGCATGTTCTTTCTTTCCTGTCTCATCGTGTTGTCACTAGACACAACCGAAAGCCCCTTCCAGCATAGATAAATAGAGTAGCAGAGGTCTCCCAGGTTCCGGCGGGACCAGGACTGGTGGTGTGGACAAATATTCCTTGATTTTATCAAAGGTTTTCTGACATTCTTCAGTCCAACTTGTTGGAGCATCCTTCTTCAAGATTTTGAAAATTGGTTCACAGATCACAGTTGATTGTGCTATGAAACAGCTGATGTAATTGAGACGCCCTAAGAAACTCATCATATCTTTCTTGTTCTTTGGAGGTGGCAAGTTTTTGATAGCCTTGACCTTTGACAGGTTTAACTCAATTCCTCGGTGACTGATGATGAACCCTAACAACGTTTCAGCAGGGACTCCAAAGGCACATTTTGCGGGATTCAGTTTCAAATTATACCTTCGAAGTCGATCAAAGAACTCCCTTAAGTCTGCTATGTGATATGTACCCTTCTTAGATTTGATGATGATGTCGTCCACGTATATCTCTATCTCCTTGTGTATCATGTCGTGGAAAATGGTCGTCATGTCCCTCATATAAGAGGCTCCAACATTCTTTAGGCCAAATGACATCATTTTTTAGCAATACACTCCCCAGGGTGTAATAAAGGTTGTCTTTTCCGCATCCTCTTCATCCATCCAGATCTGATGATATCCCACGAAGCAATCCACAAAAGATTGGAGTTCATGCTTGGCACAGTTGTCGATCAGTATGTGTATATTGGGCAACGGAAAATCATCTTTGGGACTTGCTCTATTTAAATACCGATACTCTACACATACTCTAACTTTCCCCTTGTTATTTGGAACTGGCACGATGTTAATCAACCAGGTTGGATATTCAACCCCTTTGAGAACCTTAGCTTTGATCTTCTTGGTGACTTCCTCTTTTATTTTTAGACTCATATCTAGCTTAAACTTTCTGAGCTTCTGCTTTACAGGCGGACACATAGGGTTGGTCGGTAGCTTATGAGTCACTATAGACGTGGTCAAACTGGTCATATCATCATAGGACCATGCAAAAATATCTTCGTACTCTTTAAAAAACCAAATTTATTCTTCTTTCTCTGAAGGCGACAGGTGAATGCTTATACGAGATTCCTTGACTGTTTTGGGGTATCCCAAATTAACTATTTCAGTCTCATCCAAATTGGTTTCAAAATTTTCCACTTCTCTGACAATATCCTCGGGTATTATATCTTCTTCCAGATCATTTGAATCACTATCCTTATGTTGCGTTGTCTCATTACATGTCATAGTCGTAGGTTCATCAGCGTAAGTAATAATAACGGTGTACAAAGAAAATGTGAAAGATAATAATACATACTAAAACATCAATCCATTGATAAATATTAAAACATCATACAAAATGTAGTTCGATCGATTATTCAAAATGAAAATGTTTAAAACAAAATATTATAATGTCTTAAATGCCCATAAAATTGCTTTTAAAATAGATGATGCTAGTTGCCAGGCGACCCATGAACTCGATGGGACCTTGATGGTGCAACAGTCCAATTCGTGAGAACAACTCCTTTCTCCATTGTCTAAATAAGAAGGCCTTCCTCCTCCTCCTCCTCCTCCTCCTCAACTATCGGATTCAAGTCCATGTCTTCCTTATCCAGGAACAGATTCCTTATGCCGACTAGAACTTCATCTTCTTCGGACCCCCACATTATGCTGTCTTGATGAAATGACTGGCTCAAATGTGGTATCGGCTGCTCTAGAGGGTAATAAGGACCACGCCATGGAGGCGACCAATTTTGATACTCGTGCCAGGTGTATTCATACCCGAGCCCAAAGGTTGTGCCGTGATGCTTTGGCTGTATTGGTTTGGTGATACCCTGGAGATTCTTTCCGAGATCTTTACCAGGTTCATACCCTATCCATACCAATATGCTTTCTATATTGCTGCTCCACCATTTGTCTTTCTCAATTGCGTTGACACGCTCGATGCGATGGTATGTTTCTCCACCCAACTTCCTTCTATTCTCGACAACTTGAACAGTTTGATTGGTGTAAATGGGATTACTTCCGTCCCCATGGATGATTACTTCCTGATGGTTCCGTTCGAACTTCACGACCTGATGTAGAGTAGAAGCCACGGCCCCAGCGGCATGCAATGTTGTCCTAACATCAGATTGTATATAAAGGATATATTTAACACTTGAAACTCCACGTCAGACCAGTTTGGTTCCATCTGTAGGCTGAGGTTGGTTTCACCAATTGTGGCCCTTTGGGACCCATCAAACGCTTTCACGTTCATACTCCCTACTCGTACTCGTGCAAGCCTTTACCTAACCTTTTCAAAGTAGTTAGTGGACATATGTTGAGACTCGAACCTTCGTCTATCAGGACCCTGGAAATGAATTTGTCCTCAAACTGCACTATGATATGCAGTGCCCTGTTGTGTCTCAATCCTTCTGGCGGCAACTCGTCTTCGTGAAATGTGATCTTGTGACTTTCCAACACTTGTCCTACCATGTTGGCCATGTCTCCACTGGTAATGTTATTGGGTACATGGGCTTCGTTCAACACCTTCATCAAGGCATTCTTATGCATCTCAGAGTTCTACAGCAGTGATAAAATGGATATTTGAGCAGGGGTTTTGTTCAGATGATCAACCATAAAATATTCTCTCGCCTGAACCTTTCTCTAAAGATCATCTGGTCTAGTCTCAATGAAAGGAGGCTTCTTTTCTTGTTCCTCCCAAATGCTTGGGTGTATAAACCCTACCAGTTCTACTCATGCCTTGCGCTGCACCCGTTTCCTCCATTTTTGCTTTTCCTTTCTTTCTTGCTTCCGCAACTTAGTCCTAGGGTATAACATTAGACTTAAAGGATGGTGCAGGTTCTATCATCACGGTGAAGGGCGTTGTCACTTCAACCTCAGACGGAGTTGGTGCGGCTACCTCAACCTCAATCGGTGCCTAAGTTTGTACCACGATAGGTGTGAGAGTGAATGGAGATGTTTTAGGATTATCCCCTTCTCGAATGACTCCAATGGACCCTTCCGGATCCCATTCTTCATCGGTTTCTATCATGTTTATCCCTTTACCTTTGTGATCTGGGAGAGGATTATTACGGACATTGGGTGCAACCTCCTTTTCCTGTATAAATTTGGTGTCAATTAATGTCTGAATCTTTTCCTTCAAAGTGCGACATTCAACAATAGTATGACAAAAACAAACAAGAACAATACAAAAAGAAAGCTAAACATAAAGGCTGCAACAACGCCCTCTTCTCTCTCTACCTTGAGCGACTTCATGAAGCTCTAGGGCAGCCATGGCTGCGCCTATCTCTCCCCAGCCTTTAGCTGTGGGAGAGACATGTTTAAACCCTAAAGAGAGCACCATAAACCCTAAAAATACAAGTACATATGCTGGACGTCTTGTTGAACCCAAACCAGCAGGTATTTTGAATAAAACACAACTAAAAAAAGTCAACTTTCTTGGAGAACCAACACTGGTTTTTGACATGGAGGAGCAACAACAATTTGCAAGAGAAGAAGGTTTGGACCAGGCAATTATGGTCAAAGTATCTGGACGAGAACCAGACTTGAAGGAGCTTCGAACTCTACTACCCAAACAACTTGGAGTTAAGGGACATTGTTTGATCCTATTATTAGCGCCGAGACAAGTTTTACTCAGGTTTGATCAGTTTGAGGATTTTGTAATGTCTTTAACGGGATCAGTAACTTATTTTGCACACAAGGGAGAGGAGCATCAGTGTAGAATCTTCCCGTGGTCTATAGGATTTAATCCCAACGAAGAAACAACAAAGGCAGTTGTGTGGATATCACTGCCGAACCTTGCGTCGAATCTATTTGCAAAGAGGGCTCTATTATCTATAGCTTTAGCTGTTGGTATCCCTATTGCAATTGATAAAGCTACTCAAACAAGATCAAGACCTAGCACTGCTAGGGTTAAGGTAATTCTTGACCTCTCTGATAAGTTACCTAGGAGGGTACGTTTGCAGCATGTTGATAATTCAACTGGTAAGGTTTTGGAATTTCTCCAGGAGATCATTTATGATAACTTACCTGCTTATTGCAATGTTTGAAAGCACCAAGGTCATGAAGAGGAGGTTTGTCGTTTACTTTTGAAAAAATATCCAAAAGAAAATCAGACGGAGGTACATGAAGTTGAATCTGCGGGAGATAAATTTCAAGGGGATTTAAGGCAGATTCTAAACGGAAAAAGAGGCCTGGTTACTGGTGACCAAAGAGCTGGTTTACCCAATGTTAATGATCAGCTGGACACAACCAAAAAATTGCAGCAGATAACTAATGGCAAAGGAGTGGAATCAGTAGAAAAAACACATGGTGATGGTCGAGGATCAGATGCTAGTAAGGCCAAACATATACCAGCTGAAAATTCGGTTAAGACATCACATGTAGCAGTTGTCGCTAGTACTGTTATAGTTCCTATTGAAACAACTTTTGCTAGGTTTTCTCAGGATGTATCTGTTGCTGGGCAGAGTAACTCACGTCAAGTAGATATGGACCATTTATGAATATGAGGAATCAATAGAAGAAGTTGGAGGCTAGGCAAAATCTTGAGAAATCTAAAGTCGAAGCGCGGCAACAAGTCGAGGTTAACGACCAGGCAGGTATTCAACTTCCTGTTAATGATCCAATGTCATTTGGTGTTGGTACAGGTCCAGGTGCTGAACAAAAAGGACAGGGGCAAACTAATGTACAACAGTTTGCACATGAGAAGTAGAAGGTATCAGCTGGGCAGATGCTTGATCAGGTAGATACAAGAAACAAAATGCTAGTGGATATGGATGCAACTGTTGCATTGAAGGCAACTGTTGAACGAGTTGTTGCGCCTGGTGCATCAGTGGAAAAACTAGCAGGTCTTAAGAGGGTGGATCAGGCTACTAAGGAAGCAGAAGAAACTGAAGCAGGTGCACTAATTAAAGCATCGCTGCTTGTGATAGTACTAGTGCATGAACTGAAGGATTGGAAGCTGCTAAGTCCCAGCAAGTGCAACAAATCAAAGGTCGAGATTGGACAGTGGTTAATCGATCTCACACGTCACCTCGCACAGCAAAATCTCCAGGGAATAGAAAGCAGTGTGTTGCAGAAACTTCGGCAGATGCACGTGTGCCGAGTCAAAGAAAATCAGGTGCTCAAACACCTTTGAAACTTTGAACAATGAGCAGGAAGATGCTGTGGGCATTTTGCAACAGAAGGACATAAATACGAGTTCAAAAAATAGGCAAGAGAGGTCTCCGGGCAGGGCAATAAACCAGCAGAAGTCTGGTTTTCCATTAAATGCATCAAAAGACATTGTTCCATTTGTGGAAGAGGTAACGGGCAATCAAGCAAACATCTCCAATACACCTACACTGCATTTCTCTAGTCCTCACGTCGAAAAGATCATCAAGGACGCCCAGAATGCAATGGCAGCGCATAGCAATATAGTTAAACAACCATTAGTGACGTTGAACACATCCGTCTTTGAAGTACCATCACAATATTTGGAGTATTTTGGAGAGTATGGTGGTAATCCTGGTACGTTAGTGGTATCAACTGGAAACAACAACGAAATTATTAAAGCAAATGTGAGGGAGATGGCAATTAAATCCAAACTTTGGGCTGACCAATGTGAGGATGATGATGAAAATTGGGGTGCTAAAATTGAAGGGTATTCGACTCATGAAGGTGAGCAATGCAATGGAGATGAATAGATTCTTTCAGTTGGCTCACTTTGCCAAAAATTGGTTGCTCTTCAAATTTGAACTCGAGAAGCAAGTTAAATGCAAAGGCCCCAAATTTTATCCTTAAAAATAGGGAAAAACATATTGGAACAAGCACAACAGGTGCAATTTCGATGGTCAAGGCAGTAGAGAACAATACTGGGAAACAGCAGTTCATTGCGAACAATCCAGCTGCTATAAATGCAACAGCAGTATCGAGTCTTAGACAGCAGCAACAGATTAATTCAGCTTTGGTAAATATACAAGATGGAGCACTAGTGTTCCAAGATCATGGAGCACTGGTTGCCCAAGATCCGTTTCAAGACATACCAAATCCGGGGAACTTGGGGAGAGATTTTTATGAAGAAGGTGAGGAAGAGGCAATGCTACAACAGTGCCGGACAGAGGCAGAGGCAGCAAGGAAAGGTGATTTATCACCAAGGCATAGAGGACAAAGCAAGAAGACGCATATAAGGAAGAAGAGTTGGGACGACAGTTTGAATGAGGAAGCAAATGTTAGGCGACTTCCTATGAGAGTCGCCAAGCAGAAACAAGCTTCCACAACCACATCCACGAGATCCAATCGTTCAAAAAAGAAGTCATGAACTTTGAAGATATTTTGAAGAGATGGGATGAAGATGAAAAGGAATACAAATTGAAGAAGTTGCAATCTTGGGGAAGAAAGGACAAGACTTTAATTATTACTACATTTTATTATATCACTATATTAGTATACTCATTTGTAATATCATCACAGAGTATGTTATAAACTCTGTGATGATCATAGAATATTTAGTACTTTCTAGTTCGTGCTTTTTACATGCATACTAGTAGATGAGGTTTTGTATGCCTTGGTAGGATTAGTAAGGTAATGTTTAGCCCAATTTGTGTTGCTTTAGTCCTAGGCCTTGGGAAAATATCCAAGTGGCTGTGAGATTATATGCCCTCATGAGACTCTGCCGGCAGCTACACCATGATTCCTCTACATGAGGCTGCCATATACAGCATCGTGAGGCGAAGAGGAGTGATTATATAGCCAAGGCATAGAGGCAACACTACTGGTGCTATTGTCTCCTTTATTTGTACTATTCCTATGTGGTTTCTTTTTTTGCTTTTTTATTATTAATAAAACTAGTCCTAGGCACTTGCCTAGTGGATTTGCTTAAAAAAACAATAGTATGACCCTTCATGCCTGAGTGATAGGTACATGTCTTATTTGGATTAATCTACTAGGAGGAGTTTTCCATATCAACAACATGAATGGGAGTGACATAACCGGCAGCCTTCAGTCTATCGTACATTTGGTCTATGGGTTCAGTAATTAGGGTGTATTGTCTGGGTGGTCTGCGGTCGAAATTCGGTCTAGGTTTTTGGTAGTTTTGGCGGGCTAGTGGTGAGTGGTAGTATGCTGGTTGGATGTTATAAGTGTGGTAAGTGGCAACAAGTTGTTGGTATCTGGGAGGTGAAGGATGATATGTGGGTGGGGTGTTTGGTATGTAAGAGGAGACTTTGGACCTTGGGCTGCCATCACCGCCCCACACTTCTTTCTTTTTGGAGATACCACCTGACAGTAAGGCTTTATTTGTAGCTTGGAGCGCTTCAAAATTTGTCACCATTCCGCTTTTAATCCCTTCTTCTATTCTTTCTCCTAATTTGATGATGCCAGAAAATTTATGGTTTTCAATAACCATCCATCTCTCGTAGTACTGCGGAATCTGATCTCAGACGAAGAACTTATTCATATGTTCTTCTTCCACCACTGGCCTTACTTTTGTGGCTTCAGACCTCCACCGAGTAGCATACTCGCGGAAAGTTTCCGTTGGCTTCTTCTTAAGATTCTGAATGTCGAAAACGTCTGGTGCGTTTTCTTTGTTAAACCTGAACCGGTCCATAAAATCTAACGCCATGCTCACCCAATTAACCCATTTCTTTGAGTTCTTGATGTACCAAGACAGGGCGTCTCCAGTGAGACTCCCCATGAACAGCTTCATGTGAATTCTTTCATCCTTGCCAACCCCTACAAGCTTGTCACAATACGTTCTCGAGTGCACCTTCGGATCTCTAGTCCCATCGAACATTTCGAATTTAGGAGATTTGTAACCCTCTGGCAGTTCTACATCTAGATGAATACACAAATCCTCATAATTTAAACACTCAATGCCTTTACCCCCTTCGTCACTTTGAACTCTGCCAGTAAGTTTCTTGAGTTCTTCCGCCATGTTCTTGATGAGCAAGTCCTTCTCGGTAGATTAAGGTATGTATAGGGTCTGTTGTGGGGTGTGGGGTAATGTTTCCACGTATATAGGGTTTCCTTGATGGAATCCAGGAATCTGGGCATAGTGGTGATCGTTGGTTATGTTTTGGGAATCAAGGGTAGGTACTGGTGCGTTTTGAGGAGTGTGATAGGTGGTGGTTTATGGATACTGAGTTGGATGGTGATGGTGCTGTTGATGGGTAGGTATTGGTGGAGGATTAGGATTTTGAGGAGGTGTGGCATAGTGATAAAGTGTGGGAGGATTTTGCGGGTGTTGGTTTTGTGTGTTTTGGGGAGGTGCCGGGTTTTGGGTGTTTTGTTGGTTAATGTAGGGAACGTTTAGGGTGAGGGAAAGGTTTTCCAAGTTTCGGGTCGGCTTAATCTCCTCTTGTAGCTCCAGTATTTCGTATTCCAGATGTAAGACCAAATCGTTCTGCCGGAGTACTCCAACCATCCGAAGTTTTAATGTTCTCTGCATGGGTAGCATCGTCTTTCCTTATACGCTCATATCATCCATTTTGGCTTTTCCTTTGTTCTTGGGATCACTTGGTGGAGGAGGATGTGGAGGACCTTTGGATATGGTGTGATATGTTGATGATGCCAGTATGCACGAACCAACCTTGGGGAATGGGAATAAACAAAAGAAAAGAAAAACAAAGGTACCCAAGTCAGTAAGGAGTATTAAAGGGATATTTGTGATATTTAAACAGCAAAATTATGTAATAAATACGTCCTAATTTGAGGGACCTCGTTGCGCCCGAGGTAGGCCTAAGCAAAACATAATTTGGAGAAAATTGATGCCAATAATTGCATCATTTCATTAATGTGAAAATGAACCAAATCTCTACTAAAACGACAATAATGAGAAAACAGTTACTAATGGCATTTGCCTTATTACAATCAAAGTCTAATCGTATCTAGAAAGCAGTAAAAATATTGTTTCCTAATTTGATTGGTCTCAGAGGGACCTTCTCCATGCTTGGCCTTCTTGGCTCCATCAATCAAATTCCCTAGGTCGCTCATGTCCAATAGTACATAAGCCCTTGCTAGATGCCCTTCTTCATTGCCTTCCGCATTCTGACAATCCGAGAGACTTTTCCTCGTCTTCCCCTCAACCTCCATTAACCCTTGCTTCAAATATTACAATCTCTCTATCGATTTGGTAGTGATTTCTTTCCATTCGTTGATTGCTCCAATATCCATTTTGTGTTGTTCCAAATGCCTATCTTCAGACTCGAAAACCCTCCTGCACAGCATCCTATATTTGACTTGTGCTTCAGCAACATCTTCTATAACCCTATTTTAAGATTAATCCCTGGCTTGACATCTCCCGCTATATCATCTACCAACAATGATGGGTAGAAGTACACATGGTCGGCATGATACCTGTCCGGATCGAAGATATCTTTCTCCACAATGACCTTTTGATTCCACATATGTTGTGCCTCGAATTTGAATGGAATGGTGTTCCCCTTAAATTCTGCTTTGTACTGGATCATGGTGGAAACCCGAGGTATAACCTGCTTTCTCCCCGCTTGCCTCATTACCCTTATATGAGAATAAGGATAGATTCCTCTTAACCCGATCAATACTAGATGAGTTGTTTCTCTTGGCCTGATGATTAACTTGCTTCTAAGGAATCATTCGAACATCTAATGTACTTTTTCGTTAGTCAAGTTGCTGAAGAAATGCACCCAACTCACAACACTTCGGGTTTGCGCAAACCTATCTGGGATAAATGTCATTCTTTTCGGATGATGGTAGGCTATGTGGTCATTCAGTGGTCGTCGCATAAGTTCTTGACGATATTCACCTCTTTAGAAATGTTCTAATAACTATACTTGCAGCAATAGATTACAACCCTCGAAGTGCCCATACCCTTTTTGCATCGATCTAGAGCCCGGTACATTTCAGCCAAGATCATAGGGATGATGGTGTAAGTTTGTATCTCAATTCCCTCCATTAAAGTCCTAGCGACTATGACTAGGAGAGTGTGGATCCTATCCCCTTTCATCGAAAATATCAACATCCCCAAGAAACAAACAATGAACACAAAAACCCGGCAGTGTGTCCAACCCAAAGAAGTAATGGCAAGTTCATTGTGGTGAAGGGGATATGACTTGATATGCCCATATAGTTCATAAAGGAACTCAAACGGTATGTATGATTTATTCAGACAGAGTATCTCATCATTTTTCTTGAAACCTATCATTTTCAAGAAACATCGGGGAGTGCGATTTTCTAGTACCATTAAACCAGGACTATCTCATGGTAGACCAAAGAAGCCTCCTATTTCCTCTAAGAGAGGAGTCATTTCTATATCACCAAAGCGGAAGACAGATCTCTTCTCATCCCAAAACATAGTGGCAACCTCAATCAATGCAATATTTGGCCAATGTCCAATAAGGAGGGTAAATTTCCGAGGACCCTTCTCACATGATTCTTGTCACTAGGTGAGAGGTTGTTCCACCAATCAAGCAGCAAAGGTGGGATATTTGAACCATGTCGATCCTGGGGACTTCATGCCTCATTTTCTACAAAACAAATAGAGCTAGCCCTTTCCCCCTCTGGATCTGACTATTCGCACACTAATGGTCAACATACCAGCATGTTTTCTCCATATCATGCACATAACGTGATGATATCCATTGAGATTATGGAGATCCCGTCGGACTTTGGAGAAGGCTTATCTTAGCGGATTATCATGCGGACAACTTTCTAGCTCATACTAGGTTTGACATGATGCATGCACAGTTGATATTGAAGTGAGGTTTCTAGAAAGGTCTAGACTGGTACTCTCAAGTGGACAATTTGAGAGGGAAAGACACGAAATTGTCATCTACACCGCTGATCGACTAGTTTACCGCAAATAAGCCTTTCCAAACTAAAATGGTAATTTCGAAAGAGCACGGACATTCATCAAGCACGCCTGTGATATTAATTAGGCACGACTAGAATATGATGTGGAGCATGCTTTATGCGAAGATACATAACACAATATCAAGTATTTGCATGATAAACATGTGAAAGCAATAAGTGTCATATTAAGATAAAACGTAAAAGGCGTAAAAAGAAAGAAAGAAAAACAAGAAGAAGTTAGTTCGTGTAATATAGGGAATATGATAAAGTAAGTGAGGGGTAGGGATGGGGAGAGACATGATGCGGCAATTTAAAACCAATAAAAAATAGCTTAGCGCAAAGAAGTACGCATGTTCTGACCAATTTGATCAAGGAAGGGTGGAAATGGGAAGGGATTTGCATGTTACCACGAATTCAAATAAAGGAAAATAGGGGAGGGATGTGCATGTAACGATGAATTGGACAAATAAAAGGAAAATAGGAGCTGGATGTGCATGTACTAGAAACAATAAAAAAGAAGAAGGAAGCCCGTTTATGAAAGAAGACTAATTCATATAAGCCAAATTTGCTATGCTAAGAGCCTAAATATCCCCAGCAGAGTCGCCATGCTGTCGCGCTCCTTTTTCTCACGAAATCGGGTTTCATCATGTGACAACTCATTTAAGAAAGTATTAAAAGAGGTGAGTCGCCACCTAACGATTTTTAAGGTGTGCTAGGGAAACTATTTGCAAGTGACTCAGGTTAAACTAGTTTGCATCACCAAAGATTAGGTAAGAGCTCGAAATTACCTCGAAGAGAAGGTGTAGGCACTCTTCCAGGTCCAGAAATGTGGGTCCTGACCGAACGTGAATTATATGAATTATCAGATAAAGAAAGATATAGAGAGCACGAATCTTGAGAATTTTATTTATAAAAAGACTTTGAATAAATGAGTACAAACAGTTGATTAAAATGAAAGAGAAATCAGATGGGGGGTCCTATGTTTTTTAGCCTAAAGGATCACCCCGTGCAACATAACTAATACTTCTTAACTCCCTCAAGATGGGGTGTTACTCATATTATTTAGCGGGCACAAACTATCATCTCACGCTACCCGGTTACTATCTTTAAGTTGTTACTTAAAGAGCACTAGTTCGATTATAAGTCGTACCTTATGCGTGTACTACCCGACCCATACCTATGGTCCAGAAGGCATTGGAACTCTACTTTGGGTGATTATAGACCTTACTTAGGTTGCTCAGAAAATGTCAAAACTAGGCGACATACAAAAAACACGTTGGATTTCACATATCGGCAATTAAAGGCTCAAGTTAGCCTCCACACTTAAACAACAAATGCATGCGAAATAGGTTTTCATGTTAGGCAGTTCAGGATTAAGGAACTTAAATCCCTATAGACATGATTTCTATGTGATAATACATCAAGGCATACAAGCAGTTTTAGGAACCGACGTTATTCATAGACAGGATTGTATAGGTTGTTGCACACTGATTATAAAGATAGCAGATTCCAGTAATTAGTCCTGTAGATGTTGCGCCTAGGTGATTTATATAATACAGACAGTGGCATCAATCGAGAGAAACCCACAATTACTCATGCTCTTGATAATGGCCTAAGTGAGCGATAAACAATGTTGAGATGGGGCGTCATTAACAGTTATTAAGGCGAACAGTGGTATCTTATAGACAGGATTTATAACGATCAGTACCTGGGAACCTGATTTTATTGTTATACCTTAATTTTGTAGTCATGTTTTCTTGGTGAACAACACGATGCAATAACAAATAAGGTGTTAGAGTCCTATAGGCATGATCTCTATAGGATATGCTGCAGCAATGCAAATTAAAGGAAAGTTCAATGATATTTATTTCCTACGGGCAGGTTTTAAAACAACATGTAGCAATAAAGCTATTGAAGAATTTGAGCTCATGCTTTGCTGGTAGACAAGTAGTGCAAGTGAGTGCTTTTCCCAATGGCATGATTGCCACAGTGTGCATAGAGAATGAAGGACATAAAGCAAGCACATCATGCAATCCTATAGGCATGTTATCTACCCATCGCATATTAACATTAAAATCTACCATATTCCCCTTTTATTAATAACCCCAATTGTTTATACAAAGATTATTACATGACCGATTAATGAGTAAAGTAAAAATATCACATAACAATAAACAGGGCTATAGTAGGCCCAAATAAAATAATTAAATACCCAGCCTTACTGGGCCTTCAATATCTCTTACATAGCATCCTTAGGCCTTCAACAATGAACCACGTCCAATACACGATCATAGGTCCATAGAAGAGTCCAAAACCCTTTCAATGAGCCACAGCACCAAGTGTTGCACCACTTGGAACAACCAATATAGATACACAGTACATGATAGGGAAGTAGAGTATTGAGGATAGTTTTCGAGGTTGGGGGAATGAGTAGGACCAAGCCCTAGTGTGTTAGAGTTCACAAGGGCCTCAATTGGACCTCGAGCAGTGCTCACACTAGGGAGGCCAACAATAGAACCTAGATAGCCTTAGCTTTCCACCGGCTAAGAATGGGAATTTAGGATATCGCAGTAGCAAGTAAGGAGAGTGGACAGAAATTAAGTAATACACCAAATTGAGCATATAGAGCAACTAGTCAAGCAAGCTAGTAGGTTAAGAAACGTTTACATAGCAGATTAACACATAGACAACCTCATAGGAATTAGGAGAAGAAAACAGTTTTGCAGACATACATAGGTTATCATGTATATATGCATGAAGTCGAACTAGTTGAAGCCTAAAGATCCAAATTAAGTTAAGTCTAACCTAATGCCATATTAATTAGTACTTAGACATTGTGGATGGGTACACACATTGTGATAATTACTTAAAGGATAGGGTGGAAAATGAACCAAGGCATACTGGGAAAACATATTAGCATAGGAGCAAAGTCCTAGTTAATAGAAAAAATAGACTATTTTTCTTTTTATAAAATCAGGATAGCATGAAACATGTTTAAACCAGACTTTAGTGCAGCATTCCATAGAGTTAGGGGTAATCCACAAAGGGAAATCAAGTATATACATGAGTTAGTACTAAAAGGTTCATCCAAGTGGGGGTGGTTCCCATAAAGTTAGGGTAGTATCCAAAACAAAAATATGAAGAAAATTTGTAACTAACAACATACAGTCACATTAGTCAGGCTCATATCAAAATGGACTTTTATTTAAGTTCAAAACTAAACATGCTAAGATGCTAAATGGTACAGAACCCATTTCAGAAGACAAGAAATCGTAGAGTGCAAATCATAGTATTAGCATAACACAAATAGTAGACTATCATGCGTTTAATTATCACAGAATGACAACAGAGTATTGAACATTATCATAGCTAAATCATGCCCATGTAATTCAAACATATATGCAGAAAGAAAGAGAAAAGTTGAACATTGTAAGGGTTTAAAACACTAAGCAGTAGCTGAATCAAAAGATTGAAGAGTATAATAGCAAAAACCTCAGATCCCTGATGCTTTAGAGTTCACAAGAGCCTCGAGAATGAGCTCCGAGCAGTGCTTGCACCAAAGGAGGTTGTTTAATGTCCTTGGCTTTCAGCTGGCCCCGAATTCAATAATCTTAGAGAGTGTTCGAGTGTAACAGTGAATGAGTGAGTGAGAAGAGTAGTGAGAATAAGGGATTAGGAGATTAAAAGTCCGTTTAAGGGGTTTTAGGGGAGGGGTTTATATAGTAGCAGATTTAACACATAAAATAGGGAAACACGGTAAATTAAACACAGAATAAGGGAAATATGACATGCCAGAATTAATTAGAATCAAATTTAGGGCAGGTAACACATAGAATAAGGAAATACAGTAGGTTGAACGAAGAATAAGGAAAATATAGCAAACGAGAATCAATTAGAGTCAGTCTTAGAGCAAACAACACATAAAATAAGGAGGTGCAGTAGATTAAACAAAAATAAGGAAAATATAAGTCAAACACAAGAAAGGGAAGAATATCAATCGAAAATCAGTAAAGAAAAAGGGAAAATCTCAAACCCTAGTTGGGACTGACGACTTGAATCGAACCAATAATGCAAGAATCGTTCAATATAACATGTATAGAGACGAAAGATCGTCCAGATCTTCACAGAATCAAAGTAAATCGGCCCGTTTTTTAGGAGTAGTTCTTGCCAAAATAGGGCAAGAACTAGGTAGTGCCATAAACATGCGTATAATGATAAAGTATCTCAAAATAGGTAAGTAGATCATGGATTGATTCCATGTTCGAGTCGGAATCGGAGAGGGTTAGGGTTACGGTGGCTAGGATTTAACAGAGAAGAAGAGAGGCGAGGGGGTAATGAGGCGGCTGGGAAAAGGAGAAAATGGGTTAGGGTTTTATGTGAAAGGGGGTAATTATAAAGGATTGGGTTATTGTGGGCCGTTAATCATTCGAGATCAACGGCCAGGATAGTAAGGGGGATAGAGGGGGGGGGGGTTATTTGGAGCGGGTTGCCGGGTATTTTAAAAGGGGTAATTTGGTTTTGGGCTTGGGGTAGTTGGGCTAAGGTTTGGGTGGTTTTGGGTCTGAAAATAGGTAAGATATTGGGATATTATTTAAATACCCCAAAATTTATCAAAATAATTTATAAGAAATACTTAATAAATGAATGAAAATATGACTTATGCACTGAAATGATTAAAATAACAAATTTGCATTATAAAAATATAAATATGTTATTTTGACATAAATAATATAGAATAAAGAGCCTTCATGTATGAATATAGGCCATTACTGAAAAATTAGATAAATATCTTGAAAAACACCAATGTAATTGTATGTAATAAAATAAAATGTTTGAAACATATATTATAAGTACAAAATAATTATTGTAGGTAACTAAGTCATCACAAAATAATTTAAAAGGATAATTACTAGATATTTATATATAATTTAAATATAAGAAAATTTATTTAAAGCTCTAAAAATTATGGAAAATTATAGAAAATGCTTGTATAGGTTTGTAAACTAAATAATGATGCAAACATGCTATTTTGAAAGTATATATGTATTTTGAAAAATATGAGGGCAAAATTGGGTATCAACACTTGGCCAAGGGCATCCCGCTCCGTGACGGTCGAGTCTAGTTGTTGTAGGAGCCCATGTTTTAGCTGAGACTATTTGTCGGATTTATCCTTCATCAACCGGAACTGATCCTTGGCCGAAGCCAAGTCCTCATTGGTGGAATCCCATTCAGAGGCTAGGAGATCAATTTTTCTCCTCAACTCCTCAGCCGCGGCTTTGACCTCGTTCATATCGGCCCTGAGCTATCGATTAGGTCTATGTCATCTTGGACCTACGAGGTTGCAGCATTAGCAGTTTCTCTTAGACGCTCGTTATTAATCTCAAACACCCTTACCTATTCGACCAGAACGCCATGTTCCCGTTTCATCGTCGAGGCCTCATTTTGAGCTATTTCCATCTCGGCTTGGAGGACGGGGAGTTCCTTGAGGGCCTCATCTTTTTTCTCACTAAGGGCTTTGTACACGTCCTGCTGCTTGAGCTCGAACTCGAGATAACCCACCTCCATCCGAGAATGGTGGAAGCTCTCATGGCGAAGCACTGAGGCCTGAGGAATAAAAATGTTGAAATTATTAAAGTATGCTAATGTTGAATGAAGCCTTTAAGGATATGGAAAGAGAAACTTACCATGTTCAGCACCTATTGTGCCTCGTTGAAAAGGCTCGACGTATCCCACTTCGTTCATCTACGCTTGGTCCTCTTCGGTTATCAAATAAGGAAGGTAGCTGGCCATGCCAACCGGCCTAGATAACACCCTAGTATTCGTCGGTATCGTAAACATGACCTTTCTCTTACGGTCTGAATACATGTTCGGGGTAGGGAACTGCTTCACAAGCTTTGGGCTTGAGCTCATCCCACTTGACTCTGGTAGTACGTCTTTTCTAGGGATCTCAAGGTGGCCCAAATCGGAGTAATCTTCTAGCGCTTCGACATTCGTGCCTTCAAAAAATAGGTCGAGGTCCTTATCTGCAGCTCGTGATGCCTCGATTGGCTTTTCACTAACGGCCCGAACCTCGTCAAAAATAGACTCCGTGTGAGACGGTGACTCCGGAATATCAACGACATCGATGGCTTCTCTCAAAATCGGAGTAGCTTCTCTAGAGGAAGGAGCCATAGGATTTCCCTCGCGCTCCCGAACTGAAGAGTGTTTGGCCTTACGATCGCCTCCCTGCGGTGCTGCCTGCTCCTTTGCAGCAATGGCCGACTCATGGGTGACAAACTCTATATTGTCATCTTCAGGGTAGTCCTTGACCCGATAAAGAGAATTAGGGTCAGGTACCCTTGGCCCAAGTACTGTTCTTGGTGCTCTTTCAGACCCTAACCGTGACTCTCTTTTTCTTGGCCTTGGATCGAGCATCCTAGGAGCTAGAACACCCCTCTTTCTTCTCTTTTTCTCCTCGTTCTTCACAGGCTATCTCTAAGCGGAGGGTTTTGCTGATGTGGACGAGGCCTCGTCCTCATCAACCGCCCGAAGCTCGGTGGTCTTGGGCAAAACTGTGGAAGGAATAAAGGGACTTAGCCAAAATGACAATGAAACAAAAGGGAAGTTCAAATCAACAGAAGGGGAATACTTATCATGGAAACGTGCCTCCCATTTTCCTTTTGAAAGTTTACGCCACTCGCGCTCGGGTTATGTCAATTGTTTAAAGATCCCCTATACCCACTCTTTGAAATGGGGAACTGCGTTAGGGACTCGACCGACTGCTGCACAACGGGAAAGCCGGGCGATGAGGGAAAAGAATGAATTCAGCGAATTATTTTAACAACTTAATCAGGGATGAACTTACATTTTAGGTTCCACCTCTCAAGAAATAGCAGGAAATCGGAGGGGATGAGATCTTCGATCTTCACCCGAACGAATATCCCCTGCCAGCCTTGGTCCCTCTCTTTATCGATGCTCAGGAAAGGGGTCTTCTTTTCCCGTCGGACAAGCTTGATTAATCCCCCCCGAAAGATTCGGGGATGTAGATGCGAAACAGATGGTTGATGGTAAACTCGGGCTCCTCCGTATTGTTGATAAAATGAAGAAGGAGAATTGATCCTCCAAAATGATGGGTGATTTTTCTCGAGGCAGACCTCGTATCTTTTGAAGAAATTGAGGACTTTTGTATCTATCAGATGAAGGGATACATATAAACACTTAAGTACCCATCCACATGAATGGTGATGTCCTCATTAGGGCCAGGGATGACTACTTCTTTGCCCTCCCACTTGCTATCCTCCCGGACTGTCGGGAGTGTGTCTTCGATGATGGAATATATTTACCTCCACAACTCCTCACCACGATCCCCTTGCTTGGAGGATTTTTCGACCTTAAAGTTGTTGTCTATAGAGCATCCTTCGGGGATAAAATTCTTAAGACGAGGTCCCAAGGCTAGGGTTGTGCATAGATCGGACCGGATCAAATTTAGCACATTTCGGATTTGAATTTTGGATTTCAGATTCTACAAAAAGCAATGTGAATCCTATCCAAATTAATATCGGATCGAATCGGATCTTAAAGTTTGGATCGGATCAATATTTTGGATTTTAGATCGGATTATACGTATCATCCAAAGAAAGTATTAGAACCATACGTGTTGAAATCACATTCCCATATCATCTCAAGGTAGGAAGAAACTTAATCTGGGGTATTTATTAATTGTTCTACCTGAAATATCTATCAGCTGAACTAGAATCAACACCAGAGCAGTTGAGAGGTTGATTTGTTGATACCCTCCCTAACTGTCCTAACGAGAATGCTTTTGACTAAGTCCAACAACGACATAGGTTACAAGTTTAATTTGTCTCCTCCATGTACACCCCAAAAATAAAGTAAAATATAGGAGTCACGACTCAGTCCCGAGTAGCTTTCTCATTTTATCAATTCAAAGTAATTCACTTTTCTCGTTCACAATAGTCAAAACATTTGCAGAAAAGAAAATGGAATAATCCAGTCAAACCCAAATGACACAAACTGCTGACCAAAACCTTCAACCAATGAATAAGCCTATTAAAGTGGCAGAGGAGGTTTCTCAGGCATAAAAGGTTAATTGTATTAATCTAGAAAATCTTTCAAAACCCGGTTCATGGATATAAGAACACAATGTGGTTATGAGTGATTCAGTAAATAGTTTATTTGAACATTCAACTAATGAATTATCTATACATGCCTAAATAATTTCGGATTTCGAATCGGATCGGGTTAAAATTATACCAATCTGAATCCGATCCGAATATCCGAAATCTTAATAAACATAATCTGAAATCCGATCCAAATATCCGAATCTAAAATTCAAAATCCGAAATTGAGCAGATCGGTTAAGATTTTGGAGATCTGATCCAAATGAAAAGCCTTACCCAGGGCTGCTTCTGGGAGGATCACTTTGACATCTGCGACCGGGTTAGAAGTTGAAGGGGAGGTGTTTTGGGCACTGAGTTTGAAGTTTTTTCCATCACTATATGGGAATATGAAGGTTTGAAGACGAGTATGAAGGATTGATGATGGGTATGCAGATTGGAAGGTTTGGCTTGAAGAATTAAAGGCGAAATATGAAGGTTTGAAGATCGAAGATGAAGATGAATATGTGAAGAACAATATATGAAGGTTTGAAGGAATGATGAACAAGTATAAATTTCTAGGGTAACTCAAAAAGATTCGAAAAAGGAAAGTAAAAAAGTGAAGAAAAAAAAAAGAAACCAAAGGTTTTATAGGAGGGGAATATTTAATGCATGACGTTTTGCACTCGGGCACGATAAACAAGTAGCTGACACATGTCTGAAGTCTGAACGACGTGTTTGAAAGGACGTTTAACGATCTCATCAGCCCGTTTTTAGCGTACAGTGGAAGAACCCGGGGTTAGTCAGTCATTTCTCGTCATTTTGATAAATCTGCTCTCCGAAAAGTGAGGGGACTATCTTTGTACGGATAAAATCGGGGATAAATTTACCCTCTATTTCTCGATGAAGAAAGGAGAGGGAAGCACAATCTAACATGACCTCAAGTAAGGCGCGGGGTTCCACGTCTCAGAGCCCAAGAAGGACGAATGGTGCACCCGGGACCGAACACGGTCGGGCATCTGGTCCGAGCAGAGTGAAGGGTCGAGACTAGGGGAAAAGACGGTTAGGCATGTCATAATATCCACCATCACCTGGATGTTACGGCCCAAATCTTGCCCGACATTAATTGCATATTAATGTTTACTGGAGGAAAAGATTTTTTACCTTATTTAGACTTGTACTAGGATTGGAACTCCCCTACTGTATAAATGGGAGAAACTTTTCATTTCAAAACCATTGTTGGCACTCATATCAAAGCAATAAAGTTAATTTTCTCTAGCTATTGTTCAAAGTGTTCTTCAGCTGCTTGTTTATTAAGTTGTAACCGAGCTCGTTTCGAGGGCTAAATCGGAACCAATTCCCAAACATCCATTGCAAAGCTAGACTTGCTCATCCATTACATTTGGTTTGATCACTCTGATATCTTTTAATTCAGTTATTTATTATTCACAGTTCATTCGTGTTAAGTTAAATGACATATCCTTTAACCGCGTATAAATTTAGTCGTTACTCATTTTAAGGATAAACAAAGTAATTGGTAATAGACATTTGAGATCCACTATGCATAAGTTATTTAGTGTTTATGCTAAATCAATTAATGTAAAATATATGTCTATAGACTTCCAAAGAATTTCATATCCATGGAATTTGTAATAATTCTTTAGGTTGAACACTGATTAGTCTTAGCCGCTTAATATATGCTACTACATCACGACGGGACCTATACATAATATGAACCACTTCCACATCTTCTGACTTTAGATAATCATCAAACTTCTAGACTCAAGCGAGAAAAAAATTAGGTTAGACAATAATGGTGTCAATATCTTTCATTTATATATGACCACTAAACTAATACTTCACATGAACCTGCAGGAATACTTATTACCTCAATTACATTCACGCAGCAACCCTATCCCGTTATTCTGAGGCTCTAAAATTCATTATTTCCTTGCTTCTATCATGTCCTGTATCTGTAGATTACCCTTATTTGGACAAAAAAATTTACTTATCCTTTATAAAAAGTGATTCTTACTTCCTAGCGCATAATTGGTAGAGATTATAATTCAAATGGAAAATCTATTTTTTTTTCTCCAATTTTTCATGCTCAACAACTATTGAATAAAATCGTTATGAAACAAGTGTCCATTGAAAATTTGTGAGAAAAAATATGAGCATGTTTTTGCTATTTTGCATGTCTTTCCGGTTTATTCAAATGAAAAAGATGCACGACTTGATGATAATAAAGTAAGATCAAGCAGTCAATGTTCCAATAATTCGATTAAGTTTGTCTTGAAATGGAGTTGTTCAAAGAGTTCAAATTTGGAGTGCTCAGATAAACACATATGAGGGGAAATATTTTAGTAACCAAGTTATGAGAATTGAGAATTATGTACTATAATTTCTCAAGGCGTGGGAAGCTTCTATAGAAAACATTTTTCTATAGAGATACGGCCTTGGATCACGGCAATTTCTAATTGTAGTAGAGACTAAATCAGAGCTGTAAGCAATTAATTAAGTAATCCCAGTCAAATATAATAAGGGGTGAGTGTTCGGGCCATTCAGATTAGATAGGAAAATTTTGGTTAGGATTTTTGATTTTCGGATTGAAGAAATGACAATCCAAATCCAATCCATAAAAAGTCTGATTTGATTGGATCGAATTTTTTAAGTTTGGATTCAGATTAATCGGTATAGATATTTTGGATTCAGTTTCGAGCTAAGTTGAGATGTTTCTTCTTTCTACAATAATGAACATCCAAATGAAGTATTCATATTAAATTGCCTAAAACATTCTTCATTTTCATCGCAATCATCCAAATAAAGTATTCAAGTAATAAAATCATCCTCAAGGAAATACAACAAAGACATTAGTAAGGCTGATAAGAGGTAGCAATAGTTAAATTGTACGCGGATGAAATCGGACCCATGAGATGGACTGGTCTCCGATAAAATAAATTTGAGTAAGGGACGTGATGACAAGGAGCTGAAATCGAGTTAAGGGACTCATCGAGACAGGTCCTGAGGGCACGACGCCCCCCCTCGAGAATATCCTATTCGTGACCCCGGTATCAATCCAAATCTTAGAAGACTTTAGAGAGCATTATCAGGCGATCAAACATGATTAACAGGATGTCGTGATATCAATGACCTTCCGGTTATCACAGCGTGGATTTTGGTACTTACCGGAGGACTTCCAATGATAAGTTAAACAAGATTTTTTACCTTCTATGGAATTGAACCTAGAGTAGGACTCCCTACTATATAAATGGGGTGTGTTTATTTGTTGAACACATTGTAAGAGGCATACCAAGGCAATATACTATTACTTTTTCTGTTATTCAAATCTCTTACGTTGTTGATCAGTGTCGCATTATTATAAGCCCGAGATCAAAGACGGATACCTCATTGAGGCAGTCGTCGAGTCCAGAATCACCTCCCCCTTATTTTCAAGCGGTTTCATAATCTATAACATATTTTATCTATTTATTCCTGCAATCCTTACCGTTTGTATTGAACAAATCTATGTATCCTTAAAACCACTTACAAATTTACTTGTTATCAGCCTTTAGGGTAAACAGTTTGGCACCCACCGTGGGGCTAAGGATACTAGTAGAAATTTGATACACATTTTCATAATGCACCCTATTTTACACTTGTTCTTCGAAGTGTCTTTAATTTCATGTCAAAGTTCAAAATGTCGAACTCTCAATCTACACCTCTAAATTTGGATGCTGAGTTTGGTCACCACGGTGAGAAAAACAATATGGTACCAAGTAACGAGGTGCCCCCTGTCGATCCCAGCAGAGTTCTGGTCATGGACCCGATCGACGCTAACTCACATATGGCTATCAATGTGAGTCTGCCTACGATATCCTGAGAACAGTGTCCGTGCGGGAGTCCGATCGATATCCCAAAATACACACGACGGTGAAGGACATGGGATCAACTTGCGAGTGATCTTCGAAATGCTTCAGGCCCAATATGTAGCGATATCCCAGTTGTAGAACCAAATTTATGCCCCCATCAAAGTTGGGCACGAGCTGTCCTAGGAAATCACTCGCAAAAATGAACCAATCAGAGAGGTCGAGTGAAGCTGAACCCGGCACTTACCTCGAGATCATAAAAATGCTCAAGGAACTAACAAAACGGGTATTGGGAGAAAAGAAAATCGAGGCCAATGACAAAAAGGTGGAAACCTACAATGCCAGGGTCGAACAAATCCCAGGAGCACCACAATATTGAATGGTCTGGTTCTAAGAAGTTTGTTCAGAAACATTTCCTTCCAAGCACAGCTTCGAAGCCAATCTCAACGAATTTTCGCATCCCCTAAATTCCTAAGTACAACGGAACAACTGACCCAGATGAGCATGTGACCTCCTACATGTGCGCCATCAAAGGGAACGACTTGGAGGATGATGAGATCGAGTCTATCTTGATGAAAAAGTTCGGGGAAACTTTGTCAAAATGAGCTATGATATAGTATCACAACTTACCCCCTAATTCTATTGACTCGTGTGCTATGCTTGCAGACTTCTTCGTGAAAGCACACGTCGGGCCATCAAGGTCAAGACCAGGAAGTCGGACCTTTCAAAGTGAAACAGAGAGATAATGACATGCTCACGAAATTCGTGTTCTGGTTTCAAATGGAACGAATGGACTTGACTCCGGTCGCGGACGATTGCGCCATTCAGAGCTTTGCCCAGGGATTCAATACTCAGAGCTTGTTGTCTTCACAGCAGTTGAAGCAAAATCTGATAGAATATTTGGCTGTAACTTGGGCTGACGTACATAACCGGTATCGATCAAAAATTAGGGTCGAAGATGATCAGCTTGGGGTCCCTTCCCAGTCTATTTATCCCGTCAGTGCTATTGACAGATCCAAAAGAGACATTGATCGTGAAACACGATCAAATAGAGATCGGTATCAACCATACAATGGAGACCGAAGAGGCAATAGTTCTGGGAGAAACCCTGTGAGAAGTGAAAGGAGAAGAAATTAAGGTCAAAATAGCCAGGACTCATGAGCATAAGTGGTTTCGACAGGCCCATCGGTCCTAAGGAAGCGTTGAATTATCGGAGTACAACTTAAACGTCGATGCTACTCCTGTCGTATCTTCCATCGGGCGCATCAAAGACACCAAGTGGCCTCGACATTTACAGTTCGATCCAGCCCAAAGGGGCCCCAACCTAATGTGCAAATACCATTGCACTCATGGCCACATAACTGAAGATTGCCGACAAGTGAGAGAAGAAGTAGCATAGTTATTCAACAACAGACATCTCCGAGAGTTCCTAAGCGATTGAGCCAAAAACCATTTCAAGTAAATGGACTCTAATAAGAAGATCGAGCAATAGAAACCTCAGCACGTCATTAACATGATCATCGGTGGGGAAAACGGACTCTAGATTACGTTCCATAAGGAACTTTATCTTTCAACGACGAGGACACTGAAGGCATAGTGCAGCCACACAATGATGCACCGGTAATATCTCTACTAATAAATAAATCTTGAGTTAAATGTGTGTTAATTGATTCAGGTAGTTCGACCAATATCATCAGATCTGACACTTCAATATCGGGGACTTGGTTTTAAGAAAAGGGGCACTATGAAATTAGCAATGTCTGTATCAAATTTTAGAGATCACTGGAAAAGGATCGTATAAGCTTGAAGCAGAGAATGGTGAGCGACTACCAAACAACTAGAAAGTGACCCACTTAAAATAGTACTACTTCTAAGGTACAACACCATTCATTCTTTTCTTTACATATATTATGAATTGAACTAACACCTGCAGGTAACGACCAAAGAATGATGCGGTTATTAGACCTGAAAGCACACGTTGCACCCTTTTTCCCTTGAACCGGTTTTGTCCCATATAGGTTTTTCGGCAAGGCTTTTAACGAGACAACAATGGATCGTGCTAACTTAGAATTGAAGACAGGCTATGAACCAGAGTTGGCAGTCACATCAATTGTATTCGAGCCCTCTCTATGATTGGCCTCGAATACTAGGGTCCATCACCCTCGGATAATGATCTTAGCAAGGAAAGAAACTTTGTGCTCAAATAGTCTGGGCTCGGTGGATAGGATTTATGGTAAGGGCCAAATGGTCAAACAAACCGTTCCCAAATAGACCAATTAGGCCATAACACGAAGCTTGTACACATTTGCAATCTTATATGTTGCGCACAGAAATAAAACAAAGTTTCTACCTTGCATATATATATATATTTTGTCTCCTAAAAATTACTACATTTTGTTCCTTAAGGACATCGAGCCCGAGGGCCACCTCTATCCTGATCTAAGATATCACCCCCACTCGGGGACTGTCGTCCAAGGAAAACTCGGACGGCTCGGGCTTTCGAAGTCCGTGGACACAAAAATCTATTAGGTAGTCCCAAACTTTAAAGGCTACGGTCACCCCCACCCGGGGGATGTCGTCCTAGGCAAGCCCGGACGGCTCGGGTATCGAAGCCCGACGTAATAAGCCTATTGGGAAATACCCGATCTTAAAAGGTGATGGTAGGATATAATTACATATTTTAGTCGCTTATTGCACTCTAATTAACTGCACTTTACTTGTGTATGAGCTTTAATTGGTAATGTTTTGCAGTTATTGTGTGTTTTATGCCTTGTAGGAGTGATTCCAAGCAATGTAGATGTTATAAAATGAATTCAAGTTATTAGAAGCTTGGAAGTCTGAGTAAAATACCAGGGGATTAATCCGGGATCGTGTTCGGTGTTCGAGGACCAAGTATGGATGTCAAAATCGAAAAAAAATCCATATTCTAAGAAATTTTCACTAATGTGACGCACTGTGCAACACACTGTGTGACGTGCTAGTGCAAATCTCTGCATCCTGACATATTTCAACTCTCTGGAAATCCCCACTAACGCCTCGTAGGACGTGTTTCCCCATGTGACGCACCTGTGCAATTTTTATAGAGTATTTTTCCGATTTTGTGCAGGAGACGGTGTTTTCGTCTGGGCCCGACAAGAGTTTGGATCGTTTGATGTTTGTGGATATTAACTCTAGTTTTTATGTATTGAATTGTTTTGAGTATTTTAATCGTTGCATCTATATTCATATGTTCATGCAATCGAGAGAGGCATAACTTGTGATATCTTTGAATTATCTTATTGGTTGAGTGCATTAATTCTTCTTAGTAATCGAAAGAGGCTAGTTGAATTAATGTTTAAACCTAGTTAGGAGGATAATTGAAAGAGGTTCTTCTAAAGACCATTCCACTATGAATTATTGCATATCTTCATCGAGCTTATTTTAGCTCATATTGTGAGGTTGAGACAAGAGTTTGGATCGTTTGATGTTTGTGGATATCGTTTTGAGTATTTTAATCGTTGCATCTATATCCATATGTTCATGTAATCGAGAGAGGCATAACTTGTGATATCTTTGAATTATCTTATTGGTTGAGTGCATTAATTCGTCTTAGTAATAGAAAGAGGCTAGTTGAATTAATGTTTAAACCTAGTTATGAGGATAAATCAAAGAGGTTCTTCTAAAGACCATTCCATTATGAATTATTGCATATCTTCATCGAGCTTATTTTAGCTCATATTGTGAGGTTGAGACTTAATCGAGAGAGGAGTTTCTACTAAACGGTTGAACTACTAATCGAGTGAAGTCGAGAGACTCACTTGAACATTAAAGTGAATTAACTAGATTTAAATCCCAAACAATTATCTTGCACCTATCCAATCAATCCCTATTTATTCCCACGGATAACCTTCATTGCTTACTTTTGTTCGTTTGTCATTAGTCAATTAGATGTAGATTCTTAGTTAATTTTAGTTTGAAATCAAATAGTTCTCAAATATTGATCATCTTGGATAGAAATCTAGCTACAAACTTCGATAATAATGTTTAAATCCAATCCCTCTGGATATGATATAACATTATACTATATTCGACTAGAGAGCATATTTTAGTTTATTTTTCAAGCTCGCTAAATTTTGGTACCATCGCCGGGGATTGGAAATCAATAGTGTTTTAAATAGTTTGTAGTTCTAATTCAGGAATTTTTGTTTTAATTTAATTTATTTTTCCTTTTCTACGGTTGGTGTTCTTTAACTGTGCACAGGTTGAAGGTAACATTGGTGCATGATAGAATCTTTGGGAAAATAATTGCTACCATATGAGCCTGAAATTGAAAAACAACTACGATATCTGAGGAAGACAAGAAATCTCCATGAGAATATAGAAAAGGTAACCAAATATATGGCTGGAAATGGTGATGATAATGTGGAGTTGGATGCAAGAGAGGCGGTTCAATAACGAGAAAAAGCTGCACGGGATGCTGAAGAAGCAACTATTAGAGATGCGTAGAAAATTTATGAAGAAGAGAAGGGTCACAGACTTAATCGAAATCAACCCGTGGGAGCAGGCCAATTCGGAAACATAGCTCCCGGTGTTGGGAGACCACTTGGTGATTATGCTAGACCAGTCTACAACCAAGGATTGTTAAGTAGACCACCTACAGTTATAGCGAACAATTTCGAGTTGAAGCAAGGATTTCTCCAAACCCTTCAAAATTGATGTGTCTTCATAGTAAAGATGAACGAAGATTCAAATAACCATCTATAAGACTTCGAGGAGGTCATGAACGCCTTTCAATACAATGGTGTTTCACAAAATGCAGTTTACTTAAGGGCATTCCCCATCACACTCAAAGATGATGCAAAGCAGTGGCTTCGAAGCTTACCTCAAGGATCAATTAGAACATGGGAGGAGATGACCAAAATATTTCTTGATAAATATTTCTCCTCAGCTAAAATGGGCAAGTTTAGAATAGAGATCCATAACTTCTGCTAGAAAGATACTGAAATGGTGTTCGAAGCATGTGAGAGGTTTAAGGAGATTGTTATAAAGTGTCAACATAGTGGAATTGAACTCTGGATTCAGCTCCAGCATTTTTTGGATGAGCAGATATAACTTGATGTCATGGCCAAAGAGATAAGGAAGTTGAACTTAGCCTCAATAGAGAGTGAACCTCACACAGCTTGTGATACATGTGGAAGAGTACACCCTACTCATGACTGTCAAGCCTCAACTGAGGAATTAAATGTTATGGGGAATTACAAATTTAATGCAATGGGTCAGAGACACAATAGATTTTCATAGAGTTCATCTAAGGTACTGCGAATGCATGGCAACAAAACAACCCCAGATCTCAAGGAGCTCCAGTTTTCCAAAATCAGCAAAGGCAGCAATTTTAGCCTCAACAATCCATTCAATCTTGCTTAGAGGATCTCATGAAGGCCTTTATTTAGAAAACTGATGAGAAGCTTGAAATTCATAGCACAGTTATAAGGGAACATGGAGCAGCTATCAAGGAAATAGGTACCGGTCTTCGAAATCTTGAGAGATAAGTGGGACAAATTTCAACAATATTATCCGAAAGGATCTCGGGTACTTTGCCAGTTGATACTTAAAGAAACCCCAAATAAACAGTGAATACAAGTGTTGAAAGAGCCCACCCCAATCCAAAAAGATGTGATGCCTGAAAAGAAAAGTGGGGAGCAGCTAAAAAATGAAATTGATAAGAAGAATAACGGCAAGAAGACAACAGAGAAAAAGAAGAAGGAAGAGAATTCAAGAAGGGATGAATCTGAAGAGAGCAAGCACATGCCTGCTTTACCTTTTCCCCAAAATCTATATAGAGAGAAGTTGTACAAGCAATTTGAGAGATTTCTAGATATGCTAAAACAAGTTAATGTGAATTTTCCATTCATAGAAGTTCTCACTCAAATGATAGCTTATGCCACCTTGAAGGAAATCCTTACAAATAAAAGAAATATAGAAGAGACCTCAGTACTGAAGCTCACAGAGTATTGCAGTGCAATCTTGCAAAAAAAAATCCCACAAAAGAATGGAGATCCAGGGAGTTTTACTATACCTTGTTCTTTAGGCATTATTAATTTTGATAAGTCGTTATGGGATTTAGGTGCCTCAACTAATATAATTCCTTTGTCTATTTAGAGGAAGCTGGAGAGTGAGATTTGAGAGATAAGGTCAGTTCCAATATCCTTGTAGCTGGCAGACCAAACAATCTGATTCCCGAGGGAATAGTGGAAGATGTCTTAGTGCAGGTAGATAAGTTTTTATTTACTGTAGACGTCATAATGGTGAATATGGAGGAGAATAAGGAGGTCCCCCTATCGTAGGAAGACCATTCTTAGCAACGAGTAGAGTAGTCTTATATATACAAGACTGTGAATTTTGAGATGAATGTAGAAAAGGAGGCTAAAATAAGAAGCCAGCTGCAAATGTTGAGTGGAAAGTGAAGAGCTCGAAAGAGAAGGATGCAGTGAGTGAAAAAGATAAGTGTGGAATGTACCCCAAAAAAGGCTGAGAAGAAGCTATCTGCATAGATGTGTGCATTGGTTCGGACACGTGGAATGGATCCCGACTTTGACTTAGACCCCGACTAGATATTCGGGGAAGTTTCCCTTACCTTATGTTTTTTAATTATGTGTCATGGGGACATCCCACAACTTAAAGTGTGGGGTGGGGGATTTTTGTATGGTGTATGTATATGTGTTAGCTTTGTAGAGAAAGAAAAAATTGAAAAAAAACATAAAAGTTTTAAAATTTTGATTTTTGCCGACGATGGATATCATTCGACGGTTTTCTTGAGGGATTAAAACCGAAATAAAAAATACAAAAAGATTTTTTTGTAGGTAGTGTATTAATTCCTCCTTGGTTTTTCTTTGTGCTGCGTTTCTTTTCCAAGGGTTCTATTTGAACCGGGTGTAGTCAATTTCTGTTTTGTAGAGTAGTAGGAAGCCTTGTGCTATGATTTGAATTGAAGACAATATCTCTTAACTTTATTATGCCTTAAGAATAGTGAGTACTTTAGTTGTGAAGCTTAAGCTCAGTTTTTGACTGTTGTATAAGTACCTTAAATTGTATGATCTTAACTTTGCTTAATTGCTTTGACTAGAGTGTTTTGATGGTCCAATCTTGACTGAGTTATGTGTCATGTGTGTGTGAGGTTTTGTGTTATTCTGTGTATTGCATTTATGTCTACAACTTTTTCCGTGTGTTTGCAAAATGAAATAGTAGTTTTATTCAGTCTTGGAAGTGATATAGGTGTTTCTTTGTTGAGCCAATTATAAGCTTTTACCCACCTAATTGTTATGTATCGTAGTTACCCCCTTTGAGCCTGTAATCTTATTTTTTTTGAAAACTACATTACAAGCCTTACCCATTTGTTCGAATGGTCCATCTATTTGAACCATTTACCTCTCATGAGTGGGGTGGTTGATTTGGATTTTGAATGGAACTAATGAAATAAGGAAGAAGGTGCAATGTTTGGAAAAAAAGTAAGAGCCACTTGAATTGAATAAGAAAAAGAAAAAGAAAAAAAATGGTTGTATTGTTGTGAAAAATATTCCTTGATAGTGTTAGCTCTTGATGTAATTGTGCTTAAAGAAGTTTAGAGTTAATGTATATTGATGTGAAGGTAGAGTTATGGTTTGACATAAGTATGGGGTTTTGAACAATGAAATGTATAATATTAAAGGGCTTACAGAGGTGTAGTCACTGTTATATCTAAATGTATCCTACCTGTCCCGCAGCCTACATTATAACCAATTAAAATCCTACTTGATCCTTGACTGAATGGGCTCGATTAGTTGAGTAGTACACTACGGGCAAGCCTATGGTTCATCTTTTGTCGAATATGAATGTTGATTCTTAGAGAGTGAATTCTTTCTATTTTGAGTTCCTAATTGATCTTAATTTCTTTTGTGTGTGGAACTACTCTCTATTATTGTGAGGGCACTTGATTAATGAAGGAAAAGTAATGTCATTATCCTTTGTGCTAGAGTAAGTGAGCAGGGTATAAATAATGTGTGGTGCTTTTGAGTCAAATTTTGAGGCTAGGATGTTATGGTATTGTGCTTACTCTGTTTTAAATATTCTTGCTTTGAAGAATTATTAGAGTTGTTTAAGAAGGTCGTGTTTTATGTGAAGTGTAGTATGATTGTTTGAGGACGAGAAATGGTTTAAGTGTGGGGTGTTGATGGTAGGCTATAAGTACGTATTTTAGTCTCTTATGCACTCTAATTAACTTCACTTTACTTGTGTTTGAAATTTAATTGGTAGTGTTTTGCACTTATTGTATGTTTTATGCCTTGTAGAAGTGATTTCGAGCTATATAGATGTTATGGAATGAATTCGAGCTATTTCGAGCTTTGAATTCTGAGTGAAAGCCCAAGGGATTAAGCCGGGATCGTGTTTGGGAGTTGAGGACCATGTCTGGATGTCAAAATCAAAGCAAAATCCGCACTCTGAGAAATTTGCACTAATGCGACGCACTGTGCAACGTGTTAGTGCAAATCTCTGCAGTCTGACAGATTTCAACTCTCTAAAAATCCCCACTAACACCACACAAGGCACGTCGCCCCATGCGATACGCTTGTGCAATTTTCTTCAGAGTATTTGTCCTATTTCGAGCAGGAGAAGATATTATTGTCTGGGCCCGACCCAAATCGGTATAAATACATGGAAAAATGTTATTTTCGGGAATTTTGACACATCTAAGACCTAAGGAGGCGAAGGAGGATTTGGAGAAGCGAAAGAAAAAGGATTTCATCATTCAATCCTCAATCAAGACAATAGTTTGGATCGTTTTATGTTTTTCGTTACTTTAAACATATTTATGATGAATTACTCCATATATATGGAGTAGTTCTCTTTAGAGTTTGATAGATTTGGTGTTTTGATGACTGTTTGTGGATATTAACTCTATTTTTATGTATTGAATCATTTTGAGTGTTTTAATCGTTGCATCTATATTCACATGTTAATGTAATCGAGAGAGCCCTAACTTGTGATATCTATGCATTATCTTGTTGGTTAAGAGCATTAATTCTTCTTAGTAATCGAAGGAGGCTAGTTGAATTATTGTTTAAACCTAGTTAGGAGGATAATAAAAAGAGGTTCTCCTAAAGACCAATCCACTACGAATTCTTGCATATCTTCGCCGAGCTTAATTTAGTTCATATTGTGAGGTTGACACTTAATCGAGAGATGAGTTTCTACGAAGTTTGAACTAATAATTGAGTGAATTCGAGAGACTCACTTGAACATTAGAAGTGAATTAACTAGAGTTAAATCCCAGACAATTATCTTGCACCTACCCTATCAATCCTTATTTTCTCTCACGGATAACCTTCCTTGCTTACTTTTGTTCGATTGTCACTAGTCAATTAGATCTAGATTCTTAGTTAATTTTTTTTTTTACTCAAATAATTTTCAACTGTTGATCATCTTAGATAGCAATCTTGCTACAAACGACGATAGTACTATTTAACTCGAATCACCGTGGATGAGATATTACATTATACTACATTCGACTAGCGAGCATATTTTAGTGTGTATTTCAAGCTCGTCAAAAGGCAACGATCATCCAAGAAACGTCTTGGAGACGTCCAAAACCCCTAACCAAAACATAAGGCCTTCAAAATTTCCAAACCGGTTCAAAGGCAACCCTCGGCAAAATTATAATTTAAAAACTTCTAAGCGAGAAATTTGGGGAAAGCTTCCGGTCATACCAAGCCCCCACAAGTTTTAAGCAAAATTATATCGAGAATAAGCCTTGTTCGAACCTTCGAACAAGACCTTATTACTATGTGATAAGGCATTTGAAATCTTTGCAATCGTAAAGAAAAGGCCAAAAGAAACAAACTTGAAAGTTGACAAAGGGAATAAAGAAAAGCCTTATATATATATAAAGATCTTTACAAAGTCAAAACTCCCTCAACAAAATATACAAAAATACAAAAACAACAAAAATCCACAAGGGACCTAAGACTTTTCTTCGTCGGACCCCGCCTCGTCACCAGTACCATCGGGATCTTCTCCGTCCTCGGATTCTCTAGAACCCTCGAAGCCTTTCTGGTCCTCGGGATCTGCCAACTTCTTGGCCTTGGCCTTGAGCCTCTTAGCATTTTTTTTCTGTCGGCTGATAGGTCAAAACCCCAGGCATGAACTTCCTCGAGAGCCTCTCTTCAGGACTACCACTTCATGTATTCGACAGTGACTTTCATGTGGTCTTGGGTTTCCCAAGCGTCAGTTCTGTACTGGTCCACCATCTCCACATCATCGGCCCTGGTTATTTTCGCCGCTGACTTAGCTATTTTAAGCTCCTTGTCAAGGGTATCACGTTCAGAAACGGTCGAGCCTAGTTGAGACTAGAGGTCTTTGACTTTTTGGGACCGGGCCTCAGCTTTCTCCCTCGCCTCTCGAAGATGGACTTCAGAAGAGGCCATCTTCTCCCGGGCAGCCTCTATTTTCGAAGGCCATCGGCTCATTTTGACTTTCCACTCTTCGGCCATAGCCTTGCCCTCATCCATCTCGGCCCGAAGCTGGTCAATCCGATCTAGCTTCTGTTGGACCTGCGGGTTTTGACCGTTAATCCCAATGCATAACTCGTCGTCTCTAACTTCAAAGATATTTACCTGTTCCACCAGGGCGACATGTTCTTTATCAGCCACGTCCAACTCATCCCGGAGATTCTTGACTTCCCTTTAACGTTGCTCGCTAAGAAGCTTATACTTGTCCCTATTCTCAGCAAGCTCTTTGACTTCAGCCTCAAGTTGGCTAAGCTCATCCCGGTACCGGAGAAAGGTTTCATGGTCGAGCACTGAAGCCTGCAGAATGTGAAAATGAATAGGCATTAGAGTCATCAAAAATTTAATTCGAAGATAAAAGAGTGTGATAACACTTTACTCGGTTCAGCGCCTATTGCTCTTCGTCGAAAAAGCATGGCACATCCACCTCGTTCATCTTTGCCTGGTCTTCTTTGGTTACCAGACAGCGGAGGTAGTTAGCTACCCCGACAGGGTCAGAAAGAACCCTGGCATCCCCTGGGACGGTTAAAACTATTTATCAGTTTTGGCTAGGATCCGTGCTCAAAGCGGGGAACCGGTTGATCAACCTCGGGCTCTAGTTCGGCCCACCAACCTCCGAGGATGGACTTTTCCTCGACACCTCTAAGTTACCCAACCTAGAGATGTCTTCCAGGGCGGGTGAGTCTACACCATCAAAGAAACATCAGAGGATATCCTCGGATCTATGAGACCTTTCATTGGATCACTCATTCGTCGCTCGGGCTTCATCGACTCTGTGAATGAGGGTGATCCCGGTATTTCTATAACACCGGTTGGGGTGGATCCGGTGACTTGAGAGGTCTCGACCCTCACCTCTGTACAAGACTCGTGAACTAGAGAGGGATTAACCCCCGTCCTTTCCCCCTCGGCTGCCATTTGTTCCTATGGAACGAACAACTCACGGGCCACAAAAAGGCCGTCCTCCCCGGGCTCGTCCCTGAGCCAGAAAAGTGAATCCAAGTCATGCAATTGTGGTTCCGGGCTGCCCCAAAGCAGAAGGATCAACGGGCAGGTCCTCGCCCCCTACCAAGGGCCTAAGCTTGATGGTCTTAGGCAAGCCTGCAAAAAAAATAATAAGAGAAGCAATGAGGGCATAATGTTGAAAAAGAAAGTCTAGTGATACTTACTTGGAGAAAGGAATCTTACTCTGAGAATGGGCCTCCTAGCGCCCTTCAAGAGCTCGCACTACGAGCATTCGACATAAAAAATCTGCGAACAAATGCCTTCGATCCACTCCTTGAGCTGAAGAATGGCATTTGAGACTCAAGCGAGGGATGCACCACAGCAAACACCAATGAGAAAAGGGAAGATAAAACACAAATCACCGTGTTAAAGGAGTTGTACTTATGTGATAAGTTCCATTTTCTGGGAATGGCCTCCACTTGC
>ML418341.1:0-28985 GCA_005239525.1 Nicotiana knightiana | reverse complement strand
CCCCCCAGAATATTCGAGGACTATACAAGCGGAATAGATGATCGATGGTGAATGTACATCAGTCGATTTTGTTCACAAAGAATCGGAGGAGGATCAAGATCCCTCACAACGATGGGTGGATTTGGCCAAGGCATACGTCCTACCTCCTGCAAAAGTGCAAGATGACCGGGTCCACGGGCCCAATGTAAAGGGATAAGTGTAAACACTCAGATATCCCTAAACATGGGGAGTGATGTCGTCATCAGGCTTGGGATTCACAACATCCTTATCCTCCTAGCCGCACTCCTTTCAAACTACAGGAAGAACGGCCTCAGTAATGGAGCAGACGTATTGTGACACTACCGTACATCGGCCTTGAACCGAGAAGGGATTTGGACCTTGAAGTCATCATTAACCAAACACCCCTCGGGGAAGAACATTTTCAAGGGGGATCGGCTTCTGATTCATCAGTGGCCACACCCAGATCGGACCTCTCAAGGACAAACACGTTAGGGGCGGTCTCCTCAACCTCATTGGTCGGCTCTGTAGAAGAAGGAGCATCTTTCTAGCGAACGGTCTTGGAAGTCCTTTCCATTTTTATCTGGAGAAAAAGATTTGAAGGAATGAAGGAGAATGAGGACATGAAGGGTGAGAACTTTCTAAGAAAATCAAACACACTAGCTTAAGTGAAGGGTAAAAGAAAGGTTGCAATTTTAAGATCGAAGGTAAGAGTACTGAAGAATAAAGGAAGTAGTACTATCTTGAAGGATCGAAAGTAGAAGCTTAGTACAAAGTAAAAAAATAAACGAAAGTGGGGGTATTTATAGAGGCTTCGCGATGTTTCGCATTCAGGAAAGACCTGCCGACGGCTGACACGCGTTGGGAGTCATTATGACGCGACTGACGGGACACTTTGGTTTATTTGTCATTTTTTGTCGCACGTGTTGAAGAAGAGATTGGGTACCTCTTGTCTTTCCTCATCATTTCAGTAGAACTTACTCTCCGAGAAATGAGGGGACTATCTGTACGCAGGTGAAACCGGACACATGAGATGGCTTGGTACCCGATAAAATAAATCGAGTAAGGGACGTGATGACAAGAAGCTGAAATCGAGGTAAGGGACTCATCGAGACAGGTTCTGAGGGAACGACGCCGGCCCTCGATAATATCAAGGTCATGACCCTGGTATCGATCCAACTCTTAGAATACTTCAAAGAGCATTATCGAGCGACCGAACATGATTAACAAGAGGTCGTGATATCCATGACCGGCCGGGTATCGCTGCGTGGATCTCGGCACATGCCGGCGAAAATCTGGTGATTAGCTAAACGAGAGATTTTTGACTTTTTATGGAATTGTACCTAGAGTAGGACTCCCCTCCTATATAAAGGGGGTCTAATTATTCACTGAACACATTGCAACAGGCATACCAAGGCAATATACTATTAATTTTTCTATTATTGAAAGCCCTTACGTTGTTGATCAATGTTTCATTATTATAAGCCTAGGGTCAAAGAAGGATACCTAATTGAGGCTTCCCTCGAGTCCAGAATCATCACCCCTCCTCCCTCCCCCCCCCCCTTATTTTCAAGCGATTTTATAATCTATAACTTCTTTATCTGTTTTATTCTAGCAATCCTTACCTTTGTTTTGAACAAATCCACAAATCCTTAGAACCACTTATAAATTTAATTATTATCCATTTTTTAGGGTACACAAAAATCATGTCCAAATAGAAAGTATTCTGATAGTAACTTAGTAATTATATTGAATATATGAGATTATATCTAAAGGTTAGGATATTGGACTTGTTACTTTTGGCATATGAAAAATGGATTAAATATAAATTATAAAAAATTTGGATTTTCGGATATCTAAGAATCTAATGTGTCAAATCCAACATCCAATCCAAAATCCAAAAATTTTAAACATTAAATCATAAATCCAATCCATAATCCGAAAATCCAAACCAAAATTCCAAAAAATTCGGATTTCGGTTTGAATTTTGGGTTTACCCAAACTATGCCCATTCCTAAATATAATTATAGCCATGCTTTCTTATCATTTTCCACACACGCATTACCATTCAAGGAGATAATCATTTTTCAATAATTAAAGTTATTGTGGTTGGGTGTGTGAATAAAGTATCAAATTGATAGTTAAAAGAAAATAAAATTATATAAGGTGTAGGGATACTCAAAATTGTGTGAGCTCTTTTTTAAAACTCGTACAAGTTTGGGTCAACTAAAAGTATCTGGTACCAAAGTCTATAGCAGCGAGGGTGGGAATCGGTTTGCTACTTTCTCAGAGTTTCGAGACGTACACACAAAAAGAATCTTGCTTGTGGGCTTCAGAGGGTAAAAATACATGGATAATGTGGATGGTACACAATATTGATGAATTTAATCAGAGAGGCTTGGTGATCAGTCATTTGGAACTTAATTAGTTCGAGGGGAAGATTATTAGATTTGCGAACAAAGTCGACTGGGAAAAGAACTACAAAAGAAATATTCTTATGGTGTGAGATATTTTGGGAAAAATCATGTGGGCTTGAACCAAATCTAATAATTTTACACCATGTTGATTTAAGACTATCTTCAAAATGTATTACTCCAAGTATATGCTAATAGTAGCTTCAATTAGTTGGTACGTCTACAATTGTTTTTGTGCAGCGGTCAACCTTCTTACAAGTAGAAATAGACATTGTTACAACCACAGTTCAACAATCCTCTACAAAATTAAACTCTTTTTTTCATTAGTAGGAAGCAAACATTATATAGTTCAACTTTAACCTTGTTGATATAGATTTCAAAACTCAGGCCTCCATTACCCTTTTCATGTCACTGAATCTCCTCTCATTTGCTTTTGTTACTGGAAACCATTGTGACACTTTCCATAACACTGGTGGTGGAGGTTCTGAAAACGGCAGTGGTGCTGGAGCTGGAAATGGCGGTTGTTCGGGCAATGGCGGTGGAGGTGGCAATGAGAAAGACAAGTGCCCGAGAGATGCTCTGAAGTTGGGTGTATGTGAAAATTTTGTCAGTGGATTTTGGGCACGGTAATTGGGAGTCCAACTTTTCCGTACTGCAGCTTGATCGCGGGGGAGCGTATGGTCGATGCTGGCTGCTCAAGTTTTTCACCCACTCCATACGTCCGACAACCCCCTCCTAAAATAAGGGCACCTCAACAAAGATTATGTGTACGCGATATGTACTACGAGACTTGTTGCAGAAAGAATATGAACCAGGGTTAAGCAAATGATGACAGTTATAAAGCAGTAACATATAAAGAAAAAACTATAAACACTTAAATAACTAGAAAATAAAATAAAATAAAACAAGAAACAAACAAAGCAAATAAAGATCATAAAAACGTCAACCAAATATTCTAAAAAGACAACAAGATCAAGTAACTGCTCGAACCTGCAACTACCCAACAGAGTCGCCAAAGCTGTCACCCCCCTTTTTTTTACCTTAACTGCCCTTAAAAATGATGAAGTGATTTTGAAGCTCAAAAGGGTTTCAATTTTGAAAAGTGACAAGTATTGTGTTTTAAAGGATTTTCAGATTTGGCAACTGACATTTAGTTTCGGAAGAAGGTGTTAGTCATTCCCCAAGTCCCGTAACTATGTCGATTGCATGCTTGATCTAGTTGGCTTTGAAGAATATCTAATTGAGGTAAAAACGAACAAGAGACTGAAGGTTGTCCCCTACCCAAAAGGAAAATAAAGGAAATAAAAAGTCCTAAAGTTGCCTATACTAATGCTTCCTCGAAGGACGCCCACCTTCAGTCTTCAATTACATGTGATTCGGGGCATTCACCTGATAAAATCATAACAACTAAGGGGACGACCTCCAGTCTTAAAAAAAGAAAATAAATAAAACCTAACATTTGTCTACCCGGGTGCGGTCGACCTAAACGTGCTACTAGCGAATAATTGAGAAAAATAAAAGAAAATTAAATAACAGGATAACTCAATGGATGCTCATTTTCTTCTGAATTTTCACTTCATGTATTTGACCAAGCCCAATTCCTTAAGCATTGAAACTAATTAATAACTAATGAGCTTTGGACTTGTCCCAATCCCGCGTCCCAACAGTTCATTCAAGGGAATCTTACAGAAATGTCCCAAATAAGTCCCAACCTACCAACCTCTAGCCATTAATCATATACTTACCAAAACTAGCCAAGCACATATAGAAATTGAAATCCCAAATAAATATGGTTCTTTCTCTCCAAGGATCACATGCAAAGATCTTCTTCCATGTGTTTAAGCATGATTAGCAATATTAGATGCAAGATGGAAAGAAAAATTCCATGGATGAGGTAACAAATAAAGTGATAAAATACAAAAATAATATATACAAGATTTCAAAAATCTAAGCAAAAACAGATGTTTTCAATGTGTATGGTTGAAATTCATTGAAAACATATAGATGAGTCAATACACAAAATTTGAAGAAGATTAGAGGTGATTTGGACTGATTTGATATCGAAATTCGTAGTTAAAATCAAGTTCAAAAAATTCTTTTGCGACACATGTATCAAACATGTATCTCACACACAGGTATACATGTGATACACATTTGATACAAATATGATACATATATGATACACAAATGATTACGCAGTGTGATACACACATTATTTTTTTTCTTGTTCATCTTCTACTTCGAATTTTCAATTCAAACCACCTCAAAACTCCACCAAATCATCCCAAAACTGTGATTCAAGCTCCTTAAGATGTAACCAATCTATTCTAATAACACCCATTCAAAAGAAAGTAAAAATTTGATCTTTTTTTGCTACAAATAACTAATTGGCTAATATTAGTAATATTTGGCTAATATAATTACTATCTTATGAATTTCCCAATTTTTATAATAAGCTATTTATAAAGTGACATAGCTGATAGTTTCCCTTCATTCAATCGTCCATACATATCAAGATAGGAACAAGCAATAAACAGTTTAACACACATAGTAGAAAAGTAAACAAGACAAGAAAGGACAAGATAAAAGCAAAATGGTGGGTCGAAAAGTATGATAAGTGCCATTTAGGGGTCGTTTGTTAGAGTGTATAAGAATAATGTTGAATAGGATATATTAGTAATGCTGGTATTAGTTATGCTGGTATTAATTATGCTGACATATTTTTAATCCATTGTTTGGTTGATGTATTAAAGTATTGCACTATTTCTAAAAGAATTATTTGTTTACAAAAATACCCTCGTAACAATCCATCATTTTATCTTTTTAAAAGAAACATATGTTGAAAAATGTTTGTATATGAAAAATGTTTTAAAAAATTATTTGATTTATCTACCTATATTGTAACATATAAATTAATATTTATTTATTAAAAAAATATGCTAAGTATTTATTTATTTAATATGGGTATAATTTTATTTCTCACTTTCTTGGATTATTTCAAACTTGCATTATATAAAGAATATTTTAATCAAGTATTGAAGGATATTTTTGTCTTTAACTAAGTTAAAGCATGCATAAAAGTCCATTGCATTGTTAATACCATGGTTTCTTATGCATTAGTTATGCATAGGATAATACCAAGTATGGTATATAATTAATGCTTGCAGAACTAATGTATATGTTCAAAAAGTGTATCAAACAAAGTATTACTAATACACAAAGCTAATGCATACATTATTTTACCTAATGCATCCTACCAAACGACCCCTTAGAGTCTAACTAAACCCGTTTGCGTGCCCCACTTTTCAACTAAAGAATATAAACTCTAGCATGATTCTCTTAACACCAATCTCACTGATAACTGAACTCAAATATCCAAATATCACATATTGACACAAAAAATGCTCGAATTCCCCCAAAAGAAACTCCACATATTGCTATTATTCCTAAAGAAATTAAAACTGATCATTTATAAGAATAGACAATCCTAGCAGTTCACATTTACCACACCAAAGATGAAAATAAAGACACCCTTTCACGAGGGAATTACCCACATTAATCTTATCAATTATAAAGATCAAACACAAACAGTAAACACCCTTTAAAGCCATTTAACTCCTTACTTCAAGTGAGGCCCAATTCATGATTTAAAGTTACCAACATAAATCTTGTATGTTTAAGACAAACTGATATGCCTAATGAGAGTCAATAATAAGAAACAATTAAGACTAACTAAAGCATGGGTCGTGGGTTTCAACTTCGAGCACATGGAAGCACTCGACAAAATCAGAAAAGAGCCCAATAATTCAACCAGGATTCACGTCAAAAACCAGAGAAAAACCACCAGAAGACAATTTCAAACAGACTGCCAAGTTAAGACACCAATCTCCTGGCAGTGAATTTTCGAACCAACACCACCATAATTATTTTAAAACCAATGCCGAACTTCGTTCACTGGCAGTGAAGTTTCAAACAAAGATAAACTTAGGATAAAACACATGACAACCAAGCGAAAAGAGTTTGGAGGAGGCTTCAAAACTTTTCAATGAAAATCTCCAACAGAATCACCGACAACTCATGTTTAAATCATAGAAACAAACTAGATAAGTTCATGGAAGCCAAACCTTTAAACAATTAACTCAAGAGAAAACAAGACACCTGCTAAGATAACCTGAGAACAAGATGGACTTATCACGAGATTAAGCATACACACATCGAGATGCGGCAAACTAATTGAACACGTAAACGTGAACAACTCCAAGAGATTTAAGACATGGAATAATCAACGATGTCTCTGGTACACGCCTACACGGTCTTTAAGACATAGAAACTAGCTTGAAGAAGAAAATAGTTACAACACCAATTCAAACAGATTTCTGCGAAGCTGACTCATGTATACCTTTATTTTCAATCTCGATTTCAACTCGACATACGAAACACTAATTAAAATAGCAAATGAAAGCATCACTGATTCATAATTCACGCAACAACCAGATTTCAGAAATGGCACGACCCAAAATCCAGTTAGTCGTGGTGGCACCTAACCCAACCCGTTAGGTAATCCAATTAGCAACAATCCAATTCAAAATAGATTTATTGAGAGAAATAAAGATAATATAACTGAACTTTTATACAAGGAATTTCCCAAGGACTGATAGTACAAATCATGAGCTTCTAAGATTTAGAGTTTACAAAGCTGATATGAAACAAATACATCATCTATTTGAAATATACATGAACAGATTTAAAATGTTAAAGCTACCAAGAACAAGAGGCAATGATGACGCCCAACTATGCCTTATAAGAAGGACAAGCGGTCGTTGCAAATATATTCCAGCTAATAAGTCCGGAGTCGAATCCCACAGGGAATTAACTTATCAAACATAGCTACTAGACTCACAATAATTCACGCAATCAATCTTCAGAAATATTTAAGTAACAATTTGTATGTTTATTAACTAAATATACGTAATGAAAATGCAATAATTAATAACTAACTATGAAGTGTTTGTAAACAAGAATTGGAATGATCTAAGGTTGTGATTTCCCCTATTGTCGGAATCTTTTCCGCTACGTTTTTTATAAATTTGTCTAAGTCTTCTATATCGATCATGAGCACTCTGACTGTCGTAACTTTCTCCTGAGTAATTACCACAATTTACTAGACATATTCTCCCGAATTACGCTAGCTGGGATTAAGTACAGCTCACTCGGATCACACCAAGGTTTCATTATTCCTAATCCCACCTTTAAGCCCTTCGTATTGATTCCTCATATACGTTAGGAGTGATGTTGTTCAACAACTACATAAATATGCACTCTCTTCCGAGTAATACATATTAAATAGGCACAGCTAATTGAGGATCGTTCAATCAACCACAAGAATAACATAGTTGAACAAATAGAGAAAATACTACGCCAAATTTATATTAACGTAATAAGAAAATCATCCTTCAATAGGTTCCATCAAAACCTTAGGCTAGCAATTTAGCTACTCATAATCATAGTAATAATATCCAAAGTATTTTGCACAATTAAAGTACAAGGTACAGATAAAGGGATGTAGAAATTGATAAGTCTAGATCCCAACTGTTATTCCACAGGCTATCCTTGCCTCCGGTTGCAAAAGCCTCAAAAGTGGCAGTTTTAGGTCTATTTTTATGTGTAGAAAAAGACCTAAATGTGTAGGCCATGTCCTAGTCAAACCAGGAGACGAAATAAGTCTTCAAAACTCGGAATATGCACGCCCAAACCTGGCCTCGCGAGGCATAACGCCTGGTGGACCTCGCCCTAGGCCTGGCGTCGCCAGGTATAAAGCCTACTCGAGCTCGCCTCGCCAGCTCCCTCACGAGCTACAAGCCTGGCGTGCCAGGTATAAAGCCTGCTATAAGCCTGGCTTTGCTAGCTTCCTTTTCAACTGCTCCCGAGCATGCTTTCGACTTTTAAGTATCCCTTTTGCTCTACTTTCATCTCCAATTCACCTACATATAAAATGGACTCCATTACGCGCAAATAAGGTATAATTTATCATTAAATCATATAAAATGCAAGGCGAATAATGTGCTAAACAATGGAATTATTGCCGCATATCAATATCCCACACTTAAACATTACTCGTCCTCAAGCAATCAAACTACACCTATAGACACAACCTATTAAGCAATTCCCTTAACTTATTATACTAAGAATCTTTAAAATAGTCTAAGTACAAAGGTGTAACAACCTCGCCTCAAGATTTGACTCACAAATACCATGCCTTCTTCACAATTCACTTACTTACTCTAACATGGAGGTCAACGACATTACCTTTCCTTTGTGAATCACGTGCCCTCACCCAATCAAAGAGCTTAGTTCCACACACAATGAATTTTAAGAATGTAGGAACTCAAGATAGGAACAATTCACTCGCTCTTAGAAAAAATCATTCATATGCCACAAATGATGCACCATAGGCTTGCCCGTAGTGTAATACTCTACTAATCAAGTTCATTCAATCTAAGATCAAGTAAGACTTTCATTGGTTGTAGTGTAGGCTGTGGGTCGGTAGGATACATTTAGATATGAGTGACTACACATACCTTAAGAACTTTAATACATATACTCATACTTATGTTAAACCCAAAATTCCACCTTTACTTCAATTTATAGTACCCCATACTTCTTTAAGCACAACCATATCACTAGCCACCATCATCAAGAATTATTTTTCATACAATACATTATTATCATTTTTTCTCACTTTTTTTTTCCTTTCTTTCTCTTCAAGTGGCTTTTATTGGCATCTCTTTTTTTTCAAAACAGGACACCTTTCTTCTTATTTTAATTGTTCGCTCAAAAGCCAACCGCCATCCCACACTTTTACTTTTTCATAATTCTTCACAATTCAAGTGCTCAAGAGAGGTGACAATGTTCAATTATATGGTCTATTAAAACAAAGGGGTACGGCATATAATATGGTTACCAAAGAAATAGGATTATAGGCTAAACGGGGTTAACTACGATACATAACATTTAGGTGGGTAAAATTTATATATCTGGCTTAACAAAGAAACGCCTATATCACTTCCTAGACTGAACAAGACTACTTTTTCGCTTTGCACACACATGGGGCAAGTTCTAGACATCAAATGCAATGCACAGAATACATACAAAATCTCACACAGACATGGCACATAACTCACTCAAGATTGGTTTCATCGCGACACTCCAGTCAAAGCGGTTAAGCCAAAATTAAGAATCTAATGATTTAAGTTGCTTATACTAGAGTCAAAAATCGAGCCTAAGCGTTACAACAATAGTACTAACTATTCTCAAGGCATAACAAAGCTAAGAGATATTGCTGCAATCAAATGCACAGCTCGGTGGTTCCTACTCCTAAAAATTAAAACTAACTACACCTAGTTCAAGTAAAAACTCCTGGAAAAGAACTGTGGCCCAAAGAAAAATCAAGGGGGAATTACTACAATACCGAAAAGAAAATCTTTTTGGTATTTTTCTTTAGACTTACTTCCCTCAAGAAAACTGTCTAGGAGATCCATCGTCAGGAAGAGTCTAATTTTTCTGTTTTTTTCTTTTTTTTGTTTTTTTCTATTTTTTTTTTCTTTTCTATATACTATTTTTCTAGTTTCTTAACTAACAACAAATACTAAAAACAAATAACTAAAACAATTAACTAAACTAATACTAAAAAAAATTAACTAAACTAATACTAAAATAATTAACTAAAACAAGGACGACACTTACTAAAAACAAAAAAAACAAATAAGTTACAAGTCCCCACCCCACACTTAGATCATGCATTATCCTTAGTGCATGCAGAAAATGACAAAACAAGAAAAATGAGTAGGTGTAAGGAAAACTCCCCGATCATGTTGCATCGTCCCCCTCATCCTCTGAGGTGGCCCACTCTTCTTCCTGCTTTTCCTCCTCCTCATCATCATCGTCCTCATCGTCTGACTGGTCCGGCTGAGCCTTGGACTGCTCCGGTGTGTTAGTATCCTCGTCATCCGGAAGTGTGGATCCATCACCTAACCCGACCAATTGATGAGCATGTGCGTTGAGCAGGAAGTGCTCATCCAACAAGGTCCTCTCCTCAATCATGGACGGACGATCCCCGATCCGCAGCTGTAAATCCATCATCCCATATAGATAGGCCATGAAACTATCATCATGAGCAAAGCACTCGGCACTAGTCAAAGATGGCATTGCAGTCTCTTCTTTCACTCGGACACTAGTGATGTCTATCTGTCATATGGGCTGATCAATGATATGGTCAAATTCTGTCTCCTCCTCGACCTCCTCGTGTCTTAAGAACTGAGTCAAAAAATTAGCAAATGGCATGCGATCGATCTTCTTACTCGTTCTTACCAAAGACACTTGGTAGCGGATCAGATGACCCACGTTCAACCTTTGCCCCGTCATGAGGAAGTAAAGCACGCATGTCCTCTCTCGGCTGATGAACGTGTCATGATTGCACGGTAGGAGCCGTGCATTTATCAGTTTTAACCAAACTTGAGCCTCCGCCCTCATCTTCTTCTTGGGAAATTTTCTGTGCCAATTTGTGTTCTTATCACGGATCCATGCTGCCGTAGAATTGACACCACATAACTTGTGTCTCAGCTCTCTATATGTAGGCCGGCAGATGAAGTAGTCTAATGGATCCACAGGAACATCCGGAGCACCTAACAGTTACATATGGCTGTGGCTAAAAGGTTTATCAACCGTCCACGAATTGACACCAGTTGTTTGGTATCCTGTGGATCAAACCCTGCATAGAACTCCCAAACTAGATTTAGATTTATATCCCCTGTGTTCTTGAAGATATATCTCAACCCCAAATCATGGATGCCCCTCCAAATAGCCTGGTACTTTGCTTACAGTCGGCGCTCCTGGATAGCAGCTTCTGGATGCACATGTTTAGGCCTACAGGGCCTGTACCAATCCTTAGTATGCTGGGGTATGCTTTTGATTCCAAACTCTCGTTGGCCTTGGGGTTATAGACGCATGGCTGCTACAGCTTCCACATCTTGTGCTCCACCTTGACAGGAGGTACCTTCTCTCCCATTTCTCTTCTTTGGGGGAGGTGCTTAGGTCGCCTTTGCTTTAGTCGGAGCAGTGGAAGTAGGATCTTCTTTGCCAATGTCTTTTCTCAGAGGCATCTTCGTTCCTACACAAGTAATGATTAATCAGTTAAAATTGTATTACGATATTACACACATAGTCTTGCCCAGATTCCCGAGGTTACTCAGAATTCACCTCGTATTTTCTTAACATTAGAATCAAACAACAACACATGGGCTACCCGTGAGCCACCCCACACTTAAGATTTTAACGTGGTGCATGACTACATAACACTAGTCTATTAATCCCGAAGACTCGGGCTCCAATGTGGATAAGGAATGCCATTGAGGCATAATAGCAAACACTTAGCATGCACTAGTGTCATGGGATTGCTTATGGGGGTGAGGGATTGCCTTACCCTCCCAAATCGGCTTGGGAGATCTGTACTACCACGTGTTCATACAATAGCAAAACCATTCCTATGGGGTTCATGGGGTTGGGACACAAACACGCCTTATTATAATGAAGAACAACCCCAAATTTTTGTGGATAATTTCATACCTACACCCAACTCAAAATTGCAAAGGAGAGAGATAAAAGCCATACCTTGTATGCTTGAAGAAGAAGGATTTGCCTTTGAAGTGCCTTTGAATTTCCAAATATTTCTTTTCTTCAATGGGGGTTGTGAAGGGAAGGGGTTTGGAAGTGTGGGCGTGCGTGCGTGTGTGAGAGGGAGGACTTTTTCCTTTTGAGCAGTGATTTTCCTTATATGAGTTGCTTGAGTGTTTGAGGAACTAGGAGGAGTTTGAGTGTTGGCCTTAGGGTTTTTATTTGGTTTCAGTTATGCATTTTTATGCTGGGTGTTTAAGTGGGGGAGGTATGGTACACGAAGGGAAATAAATTAAAAAAAATGAACAAAAAAATCTTACCTAGCGACGCCATCTGATTTTCCCGCGTAAGCCTTGACGAGGCCAGCTCTAAAGCGAGCCTAGGATCACGCGGCTCGAGACTTAGCGCACGGTTCACCTGGAGTTAACCCACGTGATGCCAAGAATAATGTTAGCTGCTTCTGGCCTCAACCCACGCAAGGCGAGCTATTTCGCCAGCTCCACCTCACCTCAAGCCTCGCGAGGCGAGCTCCCTCGCCTGGTACGACGCTTAATGCCCTGCTCACTTGCCCAAAATCACCTGCAAACTTTTTAGTACCTAAAAACGAAAAGAATAATTCTAACTATACTAAAAATCAACTACGAATTGGGTTGCCTCCCAATGAGCGCCTTAGTTAACGTTGTAGTATAACGAATACAACATTACAACATTACAATGGGTTACCTCCCTTGAAGCTCCTGATTTAACGTCACGGCATGACGCAGGTAATTGCACTCAAGGCTCACTTAACCTTATTGGCTCGAGCAAATGAGTCACCGACACTACTTTCGCATGTTCCATTCCCAAATAATGTTTTAACCTGTGCCTATTGACTCTAAACATACGAGAGTCATTTGCTGCAGCAATCTCTACGGCTCCAGTTGGGCGAATTTCTACTACACTAAATGGTCCTGACCGTCTTGACTTTAATTTACCCGAAAATAACCTCAATCTTGAATTTTATAGCAATACCATATCTCCGGGTTTATAACTCCGCTCAAGAATATTTTATCATGCATCATATTCATTCTCTCCTTGTAAAATATTGTGCTCTCAAAAGCGTGGTAGTGGAACTCATCAAGCTCGTGCAACTCTGTGACTCTACTTGTACACGCAGCTTCTATATCAAGATTCAACTGCCTCAATGCCCATAAAGTTCTATGCTCTAATTCCACTAGTAAGTGACACGCTTTCCCAAACACCAATTATACGGCGACATGCCAATCGGAGTTTTGAAAGTGGTACGATAGGCCCAGAGTGCATCATCTAACTTTCTTGCCCAATCCGTTCATGTAGCATTCACAGTATTTGTCAAAACACTTTTTATCTCTCTGTTCGAAACTTCCACTTGCCCACTAGTTTGCGGGTGATATGGGGTGGAAACCTTGTGGCATACATCATACTTTTCTAACAACTTTTTGAAGGCTCGATTACAGAAGTGAGTGCCTACGTTGCTGATTATTGCCCATGGAGTGCGAAATCGGGTGAATATATTCTTTCTCAAGAAACTAATTACCCCCTTAGCATCATTTATAGAGAGCGTCGCGGCCTCCACCCATTTCGACACGTAGTCCACAGCTACGAGTATGTATTTGTTGCCATATGAGCTGGAAAAAGGCCACATGAAATTGATTCCCCATACATCAAACACTTCTACCTCCTGAATTGGGTTCATAGGCACTCATGTCGGCAGGAAATATTTTCGGTCGTTGGAAATCATCACAACCCTTTACCGATAAGTATGCATCTTTGAACAATGTCGGCAAGTAGAAGCCTGACTCCAAAACTTTTGCAGCTGTCCTTACTCCCCCGAAATGGCCACCATATGGTGAAGCATGACAAGCCTGCAAAATAGAAGATTGGTCTATCTCGGGGATACATCTCCAGATCATGTTATCAACACAAAACCTGAACAGATAAGAATCATCCCAATAATATATGCGACAGTCACGGAAGAAATTTTTTCTTTTGAATAGAGAAAACGTCATAGGGGACAATACCGCTTGCCAGGTAGTTTGTTGTCTGCATACCATGGAGCTACTTCAAGACTTGTGGCTAGTAGTTGTTCATCTGGGAAAGTCTCCACAATATCTTCCACCTCGACCTTATTCTCAGCTCCTTCCAGCCTAGACAAGTGATCAGCCACTTGGTTCTCTGTTCCCTGTCGGTCACGGATTTCCAAGTCAAATTCTTGCAGTAGTAGCACCCATCGAATCTGATGCGGCTTTGACTCCTTATTATCAATTAGGAATCTGAGAGTAGCATGGTCAGTATAAACAATTACCTTCGAGCCTATTAGGTAAGACCTGAATTTTTCAAATGCGAACACCACTGCTAGCATCTCCTTCTCGGTCACCGTGTAATTTAGTTGGGCACCACTCAAAGTTCTACTTGTGTAATATATTGGATGCATGACTTTGTATTTGCAGTGTCCAAGCACTACTCCCACAGCATAGTCGTTTGCGTCACACATCAGTTCAAATGGTTGCTCCCAGTTGATCAGATCCAACCCTTCACCACTATAGAATGGCGAGGAGGGGTCGATGTATCTTTTACCCGAGGGATCGGGATCGATATCCACAGGGAGTTATACTATAGGAATTGGGTTCCTATCCGACCTAGTTGTGTATCTTGCCTTTAGTTACACTTCTAGTCATAAGTTGGTTTGATGCTATTCTAGTTTAAAGCTATTGATTGCTAAAAAGAAGCTAAGTATAATGTTTTTGGTAAGGGTTTTCTATCACAACCCAAACTGACGGGCACCTGCTACCTTACTCGACCGAGTACCAACGTAAAGTATCTTTCTTATTACATCATTATATATATACACATGACATACGGGCCTAGTAGGCTAACATGATCATTTATTAACTCAAAACATAGGACGATAAGGCCATACAAGTATTCGTATACATAACATCTGTCTACAATCCTCAAAGAGTACATAAGTATCATAAAGGTCGGGACTGATCCCCGCCATACCAATCAATATATGTCCTAATTATACTGACCAAATAAGCAACTCCGGAGCAAATGAAGCGCACCAATATCTTCTGCTGAGCTGATAGCCTACTTGGAGGACTCTAGACCTGTCTATCGGGACCTGGGGGCATGAAACGCAGCATCCCGGGCAAAAGGGACGTCAGTACAAATAATGTACCGAGTATGTAAGGAATGAAAATCAGTAAATAATAGACATGAGAGAAACATAGAGTAAAAGACTCGACATGTAAGTCTAAATAACTCTGTGAATCATGAAATACTCATAGTGTCATGCATATGCATATGAATATCATGTCGTGCATAGGTACATGTGTTCAACATCATCAAGCCTCTAAGGGCATCCCATCATATCATCTCGGCCACTGTGGGCAAAATTATCAACGTATACCAGCTGATCGGGTGGTGGTGCGTATATAACACCGTAACCTTTTTCCCGTATCCCATATAAATATAATATACATATATACGTGTATATAACGCCATCTGGTCATGGGTCAATATATATGTATAAATGCATGAAATGCATGAGAAGTGCGTTAATAAAATTTTCTCAGAACGCCATAAAAATCAATATGCCTTTCGGATAAACATTATCAAATACGTATTTTTTTGGGACCCATGAACAGAAGATAATAATAATTTACATGGGGAATCAAGAATATAGACACCCCTAGTATTTCCATGAATAGAGTAATTTATAGAAACAAGTGTGTTTGCTCATTTCTTCTAAATAATTTGGATCATGCCAAAAAGAAAGAAGGGGTAGCCTTAACATACCTAAGCCGATTCTCTTGACAATCCCTCTAACACACGTCAATTGCATCAACACGGAACAAGTCGTTTGAAAAGTTTGAAGCAACAACGTTGTTGTACAACAGTAATATTGGCAAAAAACATTTCTTAAACAATTGGCAGTAGCGTTCTACACTTAAGAAGTCTTGGTGGAATCTCCTTTTTAAGAGATGGAAAATAGTATTATTATTGAAAGATTTGGCTGAAAACACTTAGTCAAAAGAACGTTACCTTTATTCAATACTTTCTTACGAAATTCCTGATTTTTATCCTTACTTTAAGGTAGGACCCACCTAACTAGTGACTAAGCCACCTAATAAACTTAAGTTTGACACATCTCAATATAATTCAAGATTCATTACTTGCCTTTAAATGGGCTTCCATGTTTCAATATGTAACACCTATCTAAATATTTGGATTAATTATCCACTAGTCACTTGATTAACTTGTTAATCTCCCATTAACCAATAATTAAATAATTACTCATATAATTAAGAACTATCTCGAATTAATTAAAATACTACCCACTTTTAACATGCCTTATACACCTTACTATCATAGCCATGTGGTACCTTGTATGGTACTAGTCCATAAATACCGGCTATTCGAGCTCCGACCGTATTTTATCCTAGCATGCCAAACTTGGACGAAAATTCATTTCTTTGACTTGGATTCCCTTCTCACCTTCACGAATTTACTCATCACTTGTTTGAAATAGCATAATCCTTATAATCTCCAAATAATCTTTTCCTTTAGCTGATGTCAATTTTCTTTTGACAAATTCAACGTACAATACTACAGGGTGCAACATTGTCGTAATTTAATACTGTGAAACGTAACATCATCGTAATGTAGTACTGCAGGGCATAACATCATCGTAATATAATATTATGGAACGTAACATCGACGTAATATTATGGGGTGTAACATCATTCCCCCCTTTGGAACATTCGTCCTCGAATGTTGACTGATGCTCTTATCATTTTCATAACTTATAGCTCTTGCGAATACTTTAATATTCTCCTTGCCATTCTTTTCTATGAATAAGTCCAAAGGCTAGGGCATTGCCCCCTTTAAGCCTCTTTACCACACCACGACTTATAGTTAGAATCCTTCTAATCTCGTAATTGTTGCTACCTTCTATGATGCAGCCTATACGACTCTAACTTTGTATGTGCGCCTATGCGACTCTTCTTTCCTCTTTCCCCCAGCTTTTAGCCAATCTCTAGGCATCACTTTGTAAGCATATACAGAGTTTGAGAAGATGCCTCCTTGGGCATTTATAGGTATATTGAAGTTCTTTGCCCGATACATTGTTGAACTTACGAATATAGCTATAACTTATTTTCATAGACCTGATTATCCATTCGTATAAATTTACTGTATCTAGGTGGGTCATACTATACCATAACTCTTACTTTGATTTATCGTTACTAAGGTCTACTACCGATCTCCGGGTTACTTTCGTTGGTTATCCCATATGTATAAATCTAAGTCCTTTAATGCTTCCTTGTTACTGTTCATTTTAAAAATGACGACCTAATCTCGCCTCATACTTTGTGACTTTTGTCCATCCATTGTTGATTCACCTTAATATTGATCTAAAATATACCACTAATAACATGAAACTTCTACGTAATACCTTGCCACTAGGGCTTACGTTGCATCGAGGAATATTTGAAGTGATTTTCCTGATCCACTTAGTCGATATTGTACTTCAATAATCGTATCTTATAGCATCCCAATGAAATTCACTTATGTGGGTATATTAATCCCGTACAATTCATGAAATCCTCTTCAAATCATTACTCAATTGAAGGCCTAAATGTCATCCTTTATTTTATCACAATTACACCCTCATTGTACTATCAGGGCAGCATTCCATCTTTTATAAATGCCATTAGTCTTAGACTCATTTGAGTTGATTCAGGCTATACTGAGCTTTGTATAACTTAGAGAAACCATCAGTTCTCTTGTTTTCATGGTCTTAATCCGAAGGAATTTATCCATTCTCATCATCTTCTCACTCGCCCTTTCTTATCCTTACTCCTGTCTTCCTAAAACCTTGTCGCTTTACCATACTTTAGCTTGCAACCTACATATCTATTTATACTACTCGTAATCTTCCTTCAACTTGCTTGAATTTCCTTGTGTTATTTTAGAACATCAAGCGAGACATCACATCGTCTCTAACTCTTCTTTACTTTCTTAGTTGGACGTCTCGATACCTAAAAATCATCGACTAGAAGATATGCCACTGATGATGCCGTTATCATTCCTGGATAGTGAATCCCCGCACTTCTAGCCTTCAATTTGAATTAAAGACTATTCACAACCTTCTGCATTTGAGTATTTTGTATGTTGTTTACCTTTACCTTACTACCTTAAAATCTTGCATCGTATCTTCTATTTCTTTCATGACCTCCCTTCCACATAGGTGTAATTCCCATCCATAACCTGAAACTCTATTATAATACTTGCACCTCTGGTGCATCCATAATCTGGTGGGAGCTTCGTACTGACTTCTTATGAGGCTGGTACTTTTCTAACTAGCTTTATAGTATGGCCATTATAGAATATGGTTGGTGTACTTTCTCTCTTGTACCTCTGATATTAAGAGTGATCCTGCAGTGTTCTCAATCACGAGGTCTATAATTTTCTGGGTCCAGTAATCAGACTCTTGATTTACTTAGTTGATGTAACTCGTTAGTTTCCTCTTCCCTCTGATCAACCTTTATGTAGGCTTAAGCTATCTTCCAATCTGCGGCTCATGGTATTACTTTAGCCCTTCATGGGAGTTATGGAATATCCATGATACAATCTTCTAACAACTCAAGCCTTTGTCGATAACCTGGACTCAATTCTTTCTTTTCACTATACCAAAGTCTTCTATGACTGTATTATTGTCAACATATATTTTGTATGTCTTATACTCTAAATTCTTAAGTGTGTTCATAATGTAACTAACTCGAGATCATTGATCGAATATTTTGTTTTGTTCCATCTTAGCTTTCTTCATACGTAAGAAATTACTTTTCCTGGTCTTTTCGCTCCCTTTTGCGTGCATACTTAGCTTATCTTAGTGCCCACGCATATTAGAATTCCATACAACTCATATGATCTTGAATATCACTTCTGATTTTTACTTTCCGTTCAATATCCACAGTAGGTGCCATTTTCTTTTGGAGTGCATACAATGTTGCTGTGAGACTGTTGTTATAAGACCATTTCCTCCTTAGTTCACTGAGCTTAGATTGAAGTCTTCTTCCTTACTTTCTTATCTAGTCTTTCATTGTAGTATTTAGGGAGGACCCTCTAACTCTTGTAAAGTTGTGAGATTACTACGGACCTTTTGATGTCCTTCCTTACCTATATTCGTAGTTACTTATCTACACGCCCTTGTGCATGTAGGGTTGCTTTCGAACTAATATTTTCACTGTCTTCCTAGTGGCACTCTCTTTTATTCCCATAACATTCATACGGTACCTTTAACTACCCCAACTCCTACCTAAATATATCTCAAGTACCTCATGTCGAGCTATAACTAGGCTCTTCCGAAATCAACTACTAACTAGTCGTCGGCCCATTCTCATATCAATATTCCGTGTAATCTTTCTTGGGTTATTTCCTTTGTCTTAACTTACCTCTCGCACTGGCCCATTATCTATCAATAACATTTTGGGCAGGAACCCTTACTTCCTCTCCTTGACGTCGTGCTTGCACTGGAATCGTAGCATATCTGTAGGATTTGGATAAGTTCCATCTCATTCCTTTTTCTTTTTCTTTTTCTTTTTCTTTTTTTTCGCATTCTTCCTTTACCATTCCATAATTACTATAACCACTTAATCTGGCCTAATGACATATCACTCCATATTCCCCCCTTTAAGGGAGTACTAAGAGTTGAAGCCACGAGGATATACCTATATATGTTTTACCTCTTCATATTTGGCGTCGTTTTACAACATCAATAACCCTTACTCACCTTGCGAAAATCCTTATATACCAAGGATAACAAATTCCTTTACTCGCGATGGTGACACTTAATGCAACTGGCACATGCAATCCCTTAAGCTTAACTTTTCTCATAGTGCTTGCTTTAAGGAAGCGTCTTCCTGAATGACCATTCTATGAATTTCTTTTGAATCATCTTCTATTGTCCATTCTATTATCACCGGAACGCAAATCGGAAATTCTCATGATGCTGACCATTATCAAATCACTCAATCCCATACTGATTTCTATTGTTCTATGGTCTAACTTTTCCTTCTGGTAGTTGCGTTGGAGTCACGAACTTATTTTTCGAAGTGAGCATATGACTTTATGGCCTATACTCTTTTGTTGTCTCAAGGCATGTCACCTCTCGTATTTTCCTTCTCTTGACTATAGACTCTATAATACTGTAATTTTTTTGATCTACCGTTGTCATCCATGTACCACATCTTACTCATAATGCTTCATTAACTCTTTTCTTATTTCCCGCTAACATTTATGCCCATCACTTTATTCTGCAAACTTTAATAAGAATTCTTTTGCTTTTAGCTTCCCTTTTCTCCATCCAGTGGCTCTTCAAGTTGTTTAACGTTCTCGCTTTACTAGGGACGCAAGCCACACTAAGGTATATTTATCCCTTCAAGGCTTATAGTGCATGTCTTTGTAGTACTCCTTTCTAGCTGCACTATTTTAGAGTTGGGTGTCTCACAAAGAGATCTACTAGCACACTTGCAATATCCTTCGGAAATGTCAACAAACGCAAACAAACCATTCACCATTTTGGTTTACTCTAATCCCAGCCGGATCTTGATGTTCTGTCCTTTTCTTAAACTACACCTGTTAGCCCCCATATGGCATAACTGAGATGGGTACGGCCAATTGTACATACCTCTGTTACTGTTGAGGGTAACTCTTAATGCTTATATTTTTCTGTCAGAACTGTAATACTGATAATCTTCATTAACTGGATACATTGTACCCTTCTTCACCTTGCTTTTTTTACTTCTTGAAAGCATTTTCTTTCACCATAAAGGTGGATAAATATTCTTTCTTTAAGATTCCTTATCAAGAGGCTTACACATATTAGTATCCTCGTGTTCTGCTGGAGACCTTACATTCAACATAAGCATGATGCAAAACCGAGTTCCTCTGACTCAATTCTTCCACAGCCACATTCAATCCCTTACCAAACATCTTTCTAGATGTAGGCATCGTCGTATTATAAATAAGATAGAATTTAGAAAATTGAGTTCCTACAATCGAACTCTACCACACGATCTAGACTAAGAAGAAAGAGTGACAGTCTTAAATGCCCTGTAGCCTCCTGCTTATAAGTGTGGTGCACGACACACCCATAAACAAGACTCTACTAGACACAGCTTATAGACTCCCTAGAATAGAACTGCTCTGATACCACTTTTATCACGGCCCAAACAGACGGGCCACGACGGCCACCCGGTACCTTACTCGATCGAGTACCAACATAACGTATCTTTCTTATTACATCATCATATACACGTGAAATACGGGCCTAATAGGTCAAAATGATCATTTGTAAACACAAAATATAGGCTGACAAGGCCGTACAAGTATTCATATACATGACATCTGTCTACAAGCCTCTAAGAGTACATAAGTATCATAAAGATCGGGACTGAGCCCCGCCATACCAATCAATATATGTCCTAATTATACTGACCAAATAAGCAACTCCGGAGCAAATGGAGCGCACCAATATCTTCCCCTGAGTTGATAGCCTACTTAAAGGACTCTAGACCTTCTATCGGGACCTGCGGGCATGAAACGCAGCGTCCCCGGGCAAAAGGGACGTCAGTACAAACAATGTACCGAGTATCTAAGGAATGAAAATCAATAAATAATAGACATGAGAGAAACATGGAGTAAAATACTTGACATGTAAGTCTGAATAACTCTGTGAATCATGAAATACTCATAGTGTCATGAATATGCATATGAATATCATGTCGTGCATAGGTACATGTGTTAATAAAACCATCAAGCCTCTGAGGGCATCCCATCATATCATCTCGGCCACTGTGGGCAAAATTATCAACGTACACCAGCTGATCAGGTGGTGATGCGTATATAACGCCGTAATATTTTTTCCGTATCCCATATAAATATAATATACATATATACGCGTATATAACGCCATTTGGTCATGCGTCAATGTTCATGTATAAATGCATGAAATGCATAAGAAGTACGTTAATAAAATTTTCTCGGAACGCCATAAAAATCAATATGCCTTTCGGATAAACATTATCAAATACGTATTTTTCTGGGACCCATGAACAGAAAAAAATAATAATTCACATGGGGAATCAAGAATATAGACACCCCTAGTATTTCTATGAATAGAGTAATTTGTGGTTACCGTGCGTTTGATCGTTTCTTCTGTATAATTTGAATCATGCCAAAAAGAAAGAAGGAGTAGACTTAAGATACCTGAGCCGATTATGTTGACAATCTCTCTAACATATGTCGATTACGTCAACACGGAATAAGTCGAACGAAAATTTTGAAGCAACAACGTTGCTATACAACGGTAATATTGGCTGAAATTTTTCCTTAAACAATTGGCAGTAGCGTTCTGCACTTAAGAAGTCTTGGTGGAATCTCCTTTTTAAGAGATGAAAAATAGTATTATTATTTAAAGATTTGGCTGAAAACACTTATCCAAAAGAACGTTACCTTTCTTCAATCCCTTCTTAAGAGATTCCCGATTCTTATCCTTACTTTAAGGTAGGCCCCACCTAACTAGTGACTAAGCCACATAATAAACTTAAGTTTGACACATCTCAATCCAATTCAAGATTTATTACTTGCCTTTAAGTGAGCTGCCACGTGTCAAGATGTAACACCTATCCAAATATTTGGATTAATTATCCACTAATCACTTGATTAACTTGTTAATCTCTCATTAACCAATAATTAACCAATTACTCATATAATTAATAACTATCTCAAATTACTTAAAATACTACCCACTTTTAACATGCCTTATACACCTTACTATCATGCAATGTGGTACCTTGTATGGTACTAGTCCATAAATACCGGGTATTCTAGCTCGGGCCGTATTTTATGCCAACATGCCAAACTTGGACGAAAATTTATTTTCTTTGACTTGACTTCCCCTCTCACCTACACGAATTTACTCATCACTTGTGTGAAATAGCGTAATCCTTATAATCTCCAAATAATCTTTTCCTTTGGCCGATGTCAATTACCTTATGACAAATTCAACATACAATACTACAGGGTACAACATTATCATAATTTAATACTGTGTAACATAACATCATCGTAATGCAGTACAGGGCGTAACATCATCGTAATATAATATTGCGGGACATAAAATCGACGTAATATTGCGGGGCGTAACATTTTCTCATTTTATAAAGGGCACTAGGGAAGCGACTTACACCTAGGCGAGTATCTAATGGAATCTAGTTTAGGAAAAACTTATTGTATATGGGATCGTGACATAACCTCAAAATCATTTACTCACCTTATACCTCTCGGTAGTTTAGGTGACCTTGCCCGAATTGGCTTTCTCAAGCCTAATTTGGTGTTCAAACAGTGCAAGCAAAATTGGCTCGAGTCGGGTATTACTATCTCTAGGTTTAACCCTTTAATTGGGTCTATCAATCTCTTGAATTCACCCCAATTCTTTGTTAGCCTATTTTACCTAGACTTGGGTCCTCTTTCTCAAGAAGAAACCTAGTAAAAAAAGCATGAATCAGTGTTTGCAACCACCAATTCAACAGATAAAGAATAAAACAAGATAAATACCACTAACTCATAATAAATAAGCCCTAAAATTAAAGACCCATAAGATACCCACACTAGGGTTCGGTTATAACGCTAGCTAATGGGTCTAGCTACTCATAATCAAGGTGGAAATCAAAAATGTAGATGAAATAATAGCCATAAATGTTAAATACAAGGATAAAATCTAAGACTATAAGCTAAAGCTACTCTAAAATTACTCAAAAAGGAAAAAGGTTGTTTTTCACGAGCTCACTAATACAAAAGATAACCTAAAAATGTGAAAACGAACTATTTATACACAGCTAAAATTACTGGAGAAAAATAACCTTATGGAGGTTCAGCTGTCAGCGGGAAAATAAGCGCCTCAGTGGATTGACATTCGCGGCTGCGCAATAACGAGCGCGGACCGCGCTTCTTCAAAATTGGACTTGATAAAAAAACTCTCTGAACTTTGATTCCGCTCCCAGTGAAATTCTAACTGCCTCAGCATTAGGAAATAGAGCGGCAGCGTAAAATAAGCATTGAACGCGTTTCATGGTTTGCCCAAGATTTCTAACTCTCTGATCCTCCATTTTCGCTCTCAACGGAATTTCCGCCGCGTCCGCGCCAATGGCTTTGCGGCCGTGCTTTTGTGACACTGTCAGTGATCCCAGCTGAGTCCAAATTCATCTCTCTGAACCTCAAATCCGCAGCCGCCCTCAATAATCCGCCTCAAAGGACAAGCTTACGCTGCAGCGTAAAATTAGCGTTGTCATCGCTTCAGTTGAGCTCAGGGCTTTTTGCAAGATTGGCTCCTTTTTAAGTTCGTTTTGGCCTCTTTGTCTCATTTTGACAAAAACCTGCAAGTAAGCACCTTGAGTTTGTTTCTGGGAATACCTTAACGCATTTTTGCCCTAAAACCTAAGCAAAAGAGAGTAAATAGTAGGTTAAAATCCCTAGTTATCAACTCACCCAAACTTAAGCTTTTGCTTGTCCTTAAGCAAACAAGGTAATTCCCACTTCCACAAGAAAAAGAAAGTAGAATTTCAGTTGTCCTAAAGTAACTTCATCAAGCTTCAATTGGGACTAACAATTACCCTCAACACAAATGCATTATTGACAACATTATGCAATGACTTTCTGAGTTCCATAGATCTAATATGACACAAAAGCTTCAAGAGTTGACTCAATTCATCATAGAGGTTTGCTCTCTTACGTAGGTCACTGTGGATCCCAGACACTTTTTTCCTCTACTCTCCATGAGCTCATATCACCTAAAAGAATGTATGCTCAAAATTGGGATTGTCAAAAAGTGCGCTCATCACTCTCAAAAGAATGCCACAAGTCCGTCTCTAAGCACCATAGGCTTGCCCCTCATGTAAATCACCACTAATGTAAGCTCACTCAACTTGAAATCCTATAGGGATTTAACGGGATGTAATGAAGGATTTTTGGATCAAATTTGGATATAATGAACTATGATTGTACCATCTTTCCTTCAGCATTCCATTTTCACAATTCGGCTCATGTTTTTCTTGACCATTTGAGTCATTTTCTTCTTCCTTGAGAGAACTAGAGAGACACATTGTCGCTCTTTCTTCTATTTGACGTTCATTTTTCTCCTTTTCTCATCATTCCAAGCCTTTCCACATTGTTTCATTGAATCTTTTCAACCTTTACTTTTCTTTTTGATATGTCTCTTTTTGGCTTTTCATCCTTTTCTTTGCCTTTCCTTGTCATCAATCCCTTTTGTTCTTTGAACTTTTCGTCACTTTGAATTTCCTTGTCTCTCCCCCAAACTTATGTTTTTGACTATTGTTCATCATGGATGCTCAGGAAAGATTGGGTGCCAAGAGAGGGCCATTATAGAACGGATGAAGGCTTGAACGAAAGTCTTAGGCTCAATGGGGTTGAAAGATTGACTACTGTTATTGAACGAAAAGTCTTAGGCTCAATGGGGTTGACTAAGAATAATATAATGTTAGGCGGTGGAAGTCTTCAAATTCATATGGGACCAAGGAGAGACTATAATCACTTCTCAAGTCGAGCTACACTTAGGATTTCGCCTAGAAAAACATTCGGGGCAAGTTCTAGACTTGTTGGCACGGCACTTGGGATTGCAATTCAAAACCTCACCTCTCAAGCCACAGGAATGTTAAAGAGAATAGAGTCGAGGGCCCACAACAACCTTAGCTTAGATTGAAAACTCACATATGGTTAAAATACCACTTTATGACAGTTTTAGACAACTCAAAATTCTAGGGGTCACAACTAGAGCTAGTCTGGTCTACAACTTGTCTCTAACCATGAGGTCAAAGGTAAATATGTTGGTGCCAAGTGAAGCTTACTTGAGTCACATTTATTCATTACTACCATATAAAATAAAAATAAAAAGAAAAAGAAAAACAGACTCAATCCCTTAAGAAGGTCGTCACGCCATCCATCGTAGGGAAGAGAACCATGGAAAGAACCACAAATTATAAAGAACCGTGGCATTAGAGAAAACCAAAGGCTTATTGACCACGAAGAAAAAAGTAAAAATAAGTTATAAGTATTAAGGAAAATTATAAAAGAAGTTATAATGTAACAATACGAAAAGTAAAATGAATATGTACAATAGGGGATTAAGACGAATATACATAAGAGGGGAATGAATATATACATGGGAAGGTAACTTTATATACATACCAAAGATAAAAACTATAGAAGTAAAGTACGAGAAATAGAAAATAAAGAAAGGAAAATAGTATCAAGAGTTATTACAGACCAAATCATCATCAAAATCATCAATTAGGCCACCCTCCCAAATAAAAATTAGCATTGCCCTTAATGCTAAATACAAAAATAGAATAGGGGAAGGGTAGAGAGTAAAAAATACTCCCTAAGATGCCTCTGTCTGCATAGGATCTGGGTCACTGGGTGGGTAAATTACTGGGTCCTGCGGCCGGGTTGATGCATCTCCCTCGCGGTCCTCCAGTTAGACTCCAAATCCTCAGTCTGGGGATCACTACCCTCCTCATAGGCTCACCGGTGGCCTCCTGCTCTGGCATCTGTGATGGATGTGATGTCTGAGCTGCAGGGGCAGGCTCTTCTATGAGCATATCAAGGGGGATATCACCCGCCGTAGTGAGCTTGGCCACCTCCTTCTTCAGGTCATCCTGGCTCTTCCGCATCTTCTTTACCTGTTTTCCCATGTACTTGATTTCCTTCTCATGTGTTCCCATGGACTCCAGAATCTTCTTCTATTTTTCAACTAAACTCTTCAAAGTCTCCTCTAATGATGGAGGCAACTGGATCTAGGCTGGGGCTGCTACGACACTAGATAGAGCAGATAGCCTTGATGAAGCTACCTGCAGCCAAGTTTTGATACCGGCCAATGTCTGGTTTACCCTCAGAGGAGTCTGAGGGTAAGTTGAAGAAGAAGGCACTGAGGTAGGAATGGAGGCAGATGGTCCGGAGGGAGGATGTGGTATGGCAGCAGAAAACCCCTCAGCAGAAGATGGCTATGAACCTGTGGACACCACCCTAGACTCTTCAGACTGGCCAGTGGAAGTGGTGGATTTGCTCTTGGACTTGGGGTTGTCCAGACCCTGCAGGTTGTACCAGGAAAAAGGCCTCTTTGGCTTCACCAAGGTGTCATAGTCCCTTCCCTCTACCCCCTGGTCCTGGAAGTACATAGTAAGGAAGTTTGGGAAGGGATATGAGTACTCACCCTTTCTGACTGCCCTGTTAATCACCTTGGCCATGATATTCCCGACACTGATCGGGAAACTCGCCATAATAGCCCCCACAATAATGGCATGTCACTGTCATGAGTTGTGGGGTCGATCCTGCTGCATACAAATGTGGCCCATCCCTTTGCCTCGAAACTCAAAGCGTTCCTGTAGATAGGAATCCCGACTGTCAGCCACGCTGGAGTAGTCCCTGGAATAGTAATCACTGAGGCTAGCCAAGGGAGAGCTAACTCATCCAACTCCACCTTCTCCAGATACTGGGATTCATCTTCATCATTGAACCCAGCATAGGCATTGAGAGTTGTGCCATTGAACAGAATCTTCTTGTTGTGGACTTTGGTCAGGTATGTGCCCTATTTGATGTGGGGCAACATTAGCATAGAACTCCTTGACCACAAACTCATTGGCCTCTTGCAAGCTGCTGGTGAAGAACTTCCACCGCACTCTCTCGTTGAAGTGTCTTTTAACAGTTGGGTTGTAGGGTAGAAGGTCCCGCTCAATGAAAGCACTCTCCAATGTAAGTGACCTCTGAGGCCACAACTCCCTAAATTTGTGATAAGCTTTCTCACTCACGAACTGATCTTGCCATACTATCGGGTTTCGAGACCTCACCAATCCCCCTGTCTGGGTGTCACCACTCGTCCCGTCATCTGGGGCATCATCATCACTATCGATCTGTATGTGGGCAGGTGTGGTAGAGGGAGCTGTTGTACTGGCGGCCGGAGGAGGTGGAGAATCACTAAGTCCCAAACTATCCGAAGATCCAGATACAGAAGTTGACTCATTTACAAGGCGTCGGGGTTGAGACTGTGCCTCCGCTTGAGCTTGGCCAGTTTCCCCCTTTGAAATTTCCCGAGATGGGACATACTCGCTAGTCTGCAAGGTGTCTGGAGTGGGCCTCCGGAGAGTCTTCTTGCTTCCAATTATCCTTCTAGGGGCTAGGGGTGCAGCTGGTTGTTTTCCTCGTCCCCGAACCCGTGATGATTCACCCTTTTCGGGTTGTTTATCTTGGCTGCCTCTATATCGAACCATTGTCTGCAAACATAGTCAATGAAATCTCATTAGCATTTGGTAATCAGTGATTCATTAGATGAAAGCAGAATTAGGTTGCAGAAGGTAAAACAGACTGGACCGTTGTCAGCGGAAAAAGAAGCGCTGCAACGGACAGTCCACCGCTGACAGCGAAAAATGGGGCACGGCCGCGAGAGGCTGGGAATTAGACTACCCAGTCTCTGAACATCATGCACCGCTGACCACGGAAAATTGGGCGTGGCTGCATAAGCTCAACCACTGAGAGCGGAAAAACAAATGCGGCCGCGAAATCATTATGACACTTCTCTAAACTTTGTTCCGCTGTCCGCGAAAAACAAATCACGGCCGCGTAAAGTTGGTCGCTGACAGCGAAAATTCCATCGCGGCCGCGTTAAACAGGCCAATTCAAACTTGACAAAAGCACATTACCGCTGACCGCGGAATTTTGGCCGCGACCGCGGAATTCAAATAACATGGGCACTAAGGAAAGGTTCATTAGCTAGGGTTCATATTTCTCAAAGAATTTGGCAATTAACAA